>CAUYRT010074461.1:0-13057 GCA_963574885.1 Lepilemur ruficaudatus | reverse complement strand
CCAGACCACCGGTCTCCCTCTGGGTGATCTGAGGAAGAGGCGGCACTGCTGTCTGGGTGCAGGGAGAGCAGGAGACAGAGCCTCGGGCTCTGAGGTGGTTCTGGGTGTGATTCATTTCCTGCAGCGTTGGCTTCTCTGAATCTGTCATGAGGCCTTTGCAAGCCCCCTTGCTGGGTCAGGGACTGCCACCAGCAGCCCAACCACCACTGTGCTGTGGAGACACATCAGCTGTGGGGGGCAAGTCCCGGCTCCCAGATTTATTTGCTGTGTGACTTTGGGCGTGTTGCCTCCCTCTTTGAACTTCAGTGTCCTCAACTGTTAAAAGAAGATTAAAATCTTCGTACGTGGTTAAGGCAGTAATAGATGGAAAGTGTCACTGGATAAATTACTACTGATTTTTTTTTTTTTTTTTTTTTTGAGACAGAGTCTTGCTCTGTCGCCAAGGCTAGAGTGCAGTAGCGTCATCATAGCTCACTGCAGCCTCGAACTCCTGGGCTCAAGTGATCTTCTAGTCCTCAGCTGGGACTACAGACATGTGCCACCACACCTGGCTAATTTTTCTATTTTTTTGTAGAGACGGGGTCTCGCTCTTGCTCAGGCTGCTCTCCTGGCCTCAAACAATCCTCCTACTTTGTCCTCCCAGAGTGTTAGCATTTACAGGCCTGAGCCACTGCACCTGGCCTGATATTATTTTTTAAAAGGTCTTTTTATTTTAAAATAAAATGCAAATATAGAAAGTCACATAAAACTATCCTGGAACCTACCTGGTTATTATGACGTGAACCACCTGTAATCACCAGCCAGACCAAGAAATAGAATCCCCCCAATGCCCCACCCAAATCACAGCCTGAGTTTTATAGTATTTCCTTATAGTTTTATCACCCGAATGTAAATCTCCACCGATGACTCTTCTGTCTCTTTTGTTTCCTTACAGTTTATGTTTTGAAGAAGCTGGGGCACTTGTGAAGTGTTTCACACAGCCTGGATCCTCACTGATGTTTTTCTTTCTTTCTTTCTTTTTTTTTTTTTTTTTGAGACAGAGTCTCACCCTGTCACACAGGCTAGAGTGCTGTGGCTTCAGCCATCAGCTTAGCTCCCAGCAACCTCAAACTCCTGGGCTCAGGCAATCCTCCTGCCTCAGCCTCCTGAGTAGCTGGGACTACAGGCATGCGCCTCCATGCCCAGCTAATTTTTTCTATATATTTTTAGTTGTCCAGCTAATTTCTCTCTCTCTTTTTAGTAGAGACAGGGTCTCGCTCTTGCTCAGGCTGGTCTCCAACTCCTGAGCTCAAACGATCCGCCCACCTCAGCCTCCCAGAGTGATAGGATTACAGGTGTGACCTCACTGCTGTTTTTCACACGTGCCCCCTCTCTCCGGTTCCCTCCCTCTTCCTCCTGCTTGGAGTTGGAGGAACATAGATCTGAGTTGCAATCCTGAGTCCACCAATTCCTGTGTGACCTTGGACAAGTCACTGAACCTCTTTCCTCAACTGGCAAAGGGGAAGGTGACTTACATGATCCCTAAGTGAGGGCCTTCCAGCTTTCACAGTCCCCTCTCTCAAGCACCAGGCTCCTGACCCATGGTGTCTTCTCAAAAACAACTTCACTGGGCGAGAAGATCGCTGGGTAAGAGTCAGAGAGACCTGGCCTTGGAATCCAGTTTCCCCTGGAACTAGCTGTATGAACTTGGGCAAGTTACTTAACCTCTCAGGGTTCCTACTTCCCCGTCTGTAGAATGGGGATCATGCTGCCCAACCCATGAAGCTGGAACCAGGCTTACACGAGATCATGCGCATAAAGCATTTAATGTCTGGCATCTAGTATGTGCTACGTAAATGTTGGCTGTTATTATTATTATCTATTTTATTTATTTGTTGACTGCTTTATTGACTGCCTGCTCAGTGCCAGGCACTGTGTCAAGTATCTTAAGATGTACTAATTCATTTAATTCCCACAACCATGCCATGAGGTAGCCCCACTTTACAGGTGAGGAAACTGAGGCACAGAAAGCTTAAGTAACTTGCTGACAAGCAAGCCATGGAGCTAGGCCCTGCACCCAGGCTGTCTGGATCTGGAGCCAAGCTATGCTGCCTCAACTCCTACTACTCTCTGGAAGAATGTCTCCTTCCCTGCCCAAGTCCAGAGAGAATTCCACTAGGGGTGAGGATGGGGCAGTTGCCGAATCCAGTGGGGTAAAACTCCCCCGCCCCCAACTGAGATGCTCTTAGCCTAAGGTGAGAAAATGCCCAGGACATTCATCTGGGCCACACTAATTATTTCCTGCCCCACCCCTTGACATTTTTACCCGCTGGAAACCTCCCCACGTGATACTGGGAGCAGCCTTCTTCCACGAGGACAGCAGAGAACGTCCCTCAGGTAGAGTGGCCAGGGGCGTTGCTGTGAGTTTGCCACCCTGCACGTGTGGGCCCGTCAGGCAGGAGATGGTGGTTTTGTCCATGTGGCTGTGCTGCAGGCCCTTTCCCCGTGTCTGTCTCTGTGGAGAGGCAGCGTCAGGCGCACGTCCCACTTCTGCCACCCACTGCATGGGTGACCGCGGGCAAATGACTCACTTCTGTGTGTCTCCATTTCTTCGTGTGTATAAAAATGGGTTTGGTGATAAGAACAGGGTTGTTCTGAAGACGAAATGAGGTCATCCATGTAAAGTGGTCTGGAGAGAGCTGCGCATCTGTTCACGCTCCTAGCTTCCTAACTGCCAAGGCTGTTTGTGTCACCCTCCCCGAGCTGCAGAGGAGCCCAGCCTGCCACAGTCAGAAAAACTCCCAGTTCAGTTTCTCCAGCGGAGTGTTCAAAGCCCAGAGAAGGCTAGAGACTTGCCTCAGGACGCCCAGCATACTGGAGGCAGAAATGGGGCTACCCTGAGCCAGTCTTTCTTGTCCTCCTGGCATGGTGGGCAAGCCCTGTAGGGGTCAGGAACTGCAGCTGCCACCCCTCCCATCTTCTGCGAGCACCCAGCAGGGAGCTGCCTGGGCTCCAGAAGCAGCTCCAGCAGGATGGTGTGTGCTTTGGCAGCCGGCACTGTCTAGGCTGCCTGGGGCAGGAATTCCACGTGTCGTGTCTGGGGAGGACCTGGCTTGGGAAGCCTAATCCCAGCCCCCAGCAGTACACCACCAGCTGCCAGGCCAGCCCTGGGCACCCCCCACCCCGCCCCACCCTGCAGCCTGCACTCAGCCTGGGCATTCTCAGAGGTCGATAGAAGAGGAGTCTGCAGATTGCAAATGCTGCCACTTGTGTTTTTGTATATGACACCTTTCCTATTGTAAGTCTACCCTCTCCTAGGGCAAAAGTATTTCTTGCTATTTGTGGGGAAGACAAGTCATAAAGAGAAGAAAACTGAGCTCTGTCTTAACCCAGAAGTTCAGCAACTCAGACACCAACAGGGCTTTACCAGCTACACATGTCCAGACATCTGCACACTCACACATGCACCTGCACACACACACATGTGACACATGAACACTCATACACACATGCATGTAAGCGTACTCGCACACGCAAAATACACAAGCGCATCCATCCCTACCCACACAAGTACATACGTGCGCATACACACACACACACACACACTTACAGAGCACACCAGCCACTGTTCTAAGCGCTCCACAAGTGTTAGCTCATTTCGTCCTCGTGACAGCGCTATGAGGCAGGTACCATTATTTCTCCCATTTTACAGATGAAGCACAGAATGGTTAAGTAACTTGCCCAACACCCAGTTAGTGAGGGGATGGAATAATGGGGATTTTTACCCAGATCTGCGGGCTTGATGAATGATGCAACCTGGTGCTGTGTTTTAGTGGCATCGCGATGAATAGTGCCCCCCACCCCAGGCTTTTTTCCCTGTGTGGCTCTATTTGTTTTGGCTGGAAAAATGGCATCAGTGTTATACACTAACTGGGCCCTGGGGGTGGACTTGGCTTTGAATCCAGGCTCTATTGCAGACTGGCCCGCTTTACTCT
Source organism: Lepilemur ruficaudatus (assembly GCA_963574885.1). Taxonomy (NCBI): domain Eukaryota; kingdom Metazoa; phylum Chordata; class Mammalia; order Primates; family Lepilemuridae; genus Lepilemur; species Lepilemur ruficaudatus. The sequence continues at coordinate 9,083 of CAUYRT010074461.1, read as the reverse complement.
GGGCTTGTTCCTTCACCTCTCTGGGGTTCAGTTTCTTCATCTGTAAAATGGGCAGCTATTGCACCTGCTCCGGAAGGCTGGCTGAGCTTGTGAGTGAAGCACTGGGCCCTGGGCCTAGCACATAGTAGGTGCCCATTAGACAGGGTGGTATCAACTGCCTGCTCTGAGGCTGGATGCCAGGTGGCCTTAATACGCTGGGGTGTGGAAGGCAGAGAGAAGCCTCTGGGTCTGGGATTTCCTGAGGGGGATGAGTATTTTTTTTTCCTGGAATCCCTGCCCTGTTGCCACATCCCTGTGCTCGGCCCTGCGCTCTCCAGGTGGAAGCAGGAGCAGCAGCGATGGGAGAGGGCGGGGGAGCAGAGCCCAGAAAGCGGCAGGCGGAGCCTCCCTGTCCAAGTCTGGCCTGGCTGGAAGGGGAGGGGGCTGTGGGGACGTCAGATGCCATCAGCTCCTAGGGGACCATCAAAGTCAAAGTCACTGTGCAGCCCGGCAGGCCAGGGTACCTGCAGAGGTCCCCACCTCCTCCGCCACCTCCTGCCACCGCCTGGGCTGCCCGTCCTGGGTACGCGCCCTGGGGAGCCTGCTGCCTGGTCTCCCAGGCTCTCTTGTTGTCCTTCTCCTTCTCTAACTTTGTTTCTCTCTCCTTCTTCTCTGTTAGTTCTTTTCTCCCTTTGCCTCTGCCTCTCTCTCCTCTATTTGTCTCTCCCGTGTTCTCTTTCTGTCCCCCCATAACTGTCTCTCTCTCTATTTCTCTTTCATTCCTTTTCTCCATACCTTTTTTCCCATCGCCTTTCTGATCACTCTTTTTTCTCTGCCTCTTTCATTCTCTGCCATCGGTTCCTTCTGTGTCTCACTCTCAATCCCAAAGTTGCAGCCACTCGGGGACAAGAGGGCCGGGCAACACGCCTTGGGGAAGGTTGGCCCCGCCCTCCGAGGGCATCATCCGGGCCCACACAAGTGGGACTGGTGAAGAGGATGTCTGGCTGGAGAAGACTCCTGTCTGTCTCCTGGGCTGGGGGGACAGAGCCCTGGCTTTGAAGTGGTGGCCCCGTCTCAACCCAGAGCTGGTCTGGATTAGCCACCGTCTGGGCATTCCTCCTGTTGGCCAACCTGCTCAGTCCACTGGGGTAGAAAGGAAGGGTGCAGGGCATCCAGACCAGAGCTGCATCAGGAGGTCTTTGCCAAGTGCCCAGAGGGTAACATCCTCTGGGCTGGCAATGCTGGAGAACACTCAGAGTTTGGTGCTCTCGTGCCTGCCCCTTCCAGGCAGCCAGCTCTGATTGCACGAGGCAGACGCGTGACCCCTCCAGCCAGCTATGCCCCTGCTGCCCAGCGCCATGGGCCTGGCAGGCCTGCTCTTCTGGGCAGGCCAGACAGTGAATGCCTTGAAGATGCCCAATGCTACCCTGCCCCTGGCCCGGCCTGAGAGCACAGCCTTGCGGCCCCTGAGTGGCCTAGGAGTGCCCCGGTACCGCCGGAAGCGCCACATCTCTGCCCGGGACATGAGTGCCTTATTGGATTATCACAACCATGTCCGGGCCAGGGTGCACCCACCTGCCGCCAACATGGAGTACATGGTGAGTTCCCACGCCCTCCCCGGGGTCCCTTCCAGCAAACGCCGGCTGACTCAACTTGGCTGGGAATGACCAGCTTTGAAGAGCTGGACCACTTGCAAGTCTGGCCCCACTCATCAGAATTGGGGTGTCTGGGCCCCATGGAAAGAGCAGGAATTAGTCTGCCCATTTTACAGATAAGGAGACTAATGAGATTGCACAGATCTTCCTGTGGGTCAGGGGTAGGGCCACTGCTTACGGAGCACTTTTGTGCGCCAGGCACTGCACATAACCCTGGGTGTACTCCTCCTCCTTAAAGGTGAAGGTCATCTCCATTTTCCCAGTTTCCCAAGAAACTTACACTCAGAGAATTAATTTGCCCAAAGGCACCCAGCCAGGATTCCAACCCAGCCCTGCCTGCTGCTAAGGTCACACCCCCAGAACATCCTCAGCGAGTCCGTGGAGGTGGGGTTTGGAGCAGAGGGGACAGGTGCCCCTGATCTCAGGCTGAGGAAAGCCGGCCGCTGAGCAGTGAGGGACGCTGAGATGTCTTCCCGCACAGAGGCAGGGCTGGCGGCTCTCGCGCGGGGCACCCAGAAGCCAGACTCTGGCACGGAGGCAGGAACCTCCCGTCTTATCGCAGCTCCTCTCGGGACTGCCATCCCGAACCAGCCCAGAGAGCTGGCCTCTAGCCCACCCATAGACGTCCTTACGGAAAGAGCTTGCCAGTCCACACCCCCGAAAGACAAATGGATGCTGCTCAACAGCCTGAAAACTCTTCTACTTTCGCGCCGTGTCCGCTGACTCACACTTGGAGCCGGGCACAGGGCTCAGCCTGTGACTACCGAGGACAGGAGGGACAAGCCCCCTTCCCTCATGGAGCTGGCGCTTTCGTGGGGGTGAGGAAACAAGCATATATAGAATATATGGTCGGGAGGAAACAAGGTGTTGGAAAGGGGCAGGAGTCGGAGCCGGGGTGGCAGACAGGTAGAGGTACTAATGACTTTTATTTGTTCATTGACGGACTCATTCATTCACTAACACAGGACTGGCACCTAGAACACCCTCTATTTTTCAAGCAAATGGCACATTTATTGAGTACCACTTGGGTGTGCGTGGCACCTGCCCTAACCAGTGTTTAATGATGACATGCGGCATGGCAACAGAGAGCCAGGTGTCTCACGAGGGACTCTGCAGAAGGTCTGATGTTTAGCTCCCTCCCTCGGTTTACCCCTTTGTAGCATGAGGGAAACATTGTGCTGCTCTCCCTGAGAGATCATGAGTCACGTAACCCTGGGGAGATGTCTGGAGCCCTCTGGTGGTACCCTCATGTCTTCTTCACTGCCTTCTGCCCACGGAACAGTGTCTGGCTAAACATCCCTGACTCCAGAAGCCTTTTCTCCCACAGTCCCAAGAAAGTTTGCATCCTGTCTCACATTCTCCCACCCATCAGGGTCAAATGATGAATGACTTGTATAATGCCTTGTTTCCTTGCTAGACTGAGAGTCCTCAGTGCCTAAAAACATTGTTTGGTATTTGCTGAATGAACAAATAATATCTCAGAGCATCCCAGAAGGTCAGAGCTGGAAGGGAACTAGTATTGTATTAAGTGATACTTGTTCCAGTTATAAAGCTTGGGTAATTCATCCAATGGAAAATTATGAAGTTATAAAGAAGGATGAGGAGGGTATTCACTGACTTGGAATAATCACCAAGATAGACTATTAGTATCTTGTTAAGTGTGGACAGCAAGGTGCAGAATAGCATGCTGTCATCTGTCAAATTACACACAGACAGACGCAGACACACACACACATACATATGTCTATAAATGTCTGCTTATACAGGTGTAGAATATTTCTGGAAGAGAATACAAGAAACAGTGGCGATTGCCTCTGGGGGCAGGGTGGCTGGAAGGTAAATGTAGGAAAGAGATTAGAGACTTTCCACTTTTCCTGCTTGGATATCTTATATATTAAATTTGTGCATGTTTTTACTATTAAGAAAAGCTTTTGCTACCCGGGAGGCTGAGACAGGAGGATCCCTTGAGCCCAGGAGCTCGAGGCTGCGGTGAGCTGTGATTGCACCATTGCACTCCAGGCTGGGCAACAGAGTGAAACCCTGTCTCTAAAAGGAAAAAAAAAAAAAAAAGCTTATGAATTAAAATTTTTTAATGTTAAATAAACACATTTAGAAAATACTATAAATGCAATTTTAAAATTAGTTATTTTCCCATCGCTCTGGGTTCAGTCACTTCCAGGGATTGCTGAGAACTCCTCGGCAAATACCCTGGGACCCTGCTCAGAACCAGAGAGCCCCAAGCTTGAAGCCCAGTCAGTGCAAAAGGGCACCAGCCTCGGAGTCAGAGACCTGCGTGTAGATCCCGGCTCTGATGTGGACTTGAGGATGGCCTTGAAGTCACAGGCCTTCTCTGAGCATCAGTCTTCTCATTTGTCAAATGGGTTTGTTGCAGGGTTCCAAGGGAGGAAGGCACCAGGTAAATGTGCATCTGTGGACGCTGCTGTGATGATGGCGGTTACTCCCCCAGGAGCATTTCATGGCCTTTCTTCCTCCAGGTCTGGGACGAGCGGCTGGCCCGGTCTGCTGAGGCCTGGGCCACCCAGTGCATCTGGGCCCACGGGCCCTCACAGCTGATGAGATACGTGGGCCAGAACCTCTCCATCCATTCTGGCCGGTGAGTGACCCTCTGCCCTTCTTTTACTCAGTCATTCAACAAACGTGCATCGGGCACTTACTGGGTACCAAGTGCTGCGCTTGACAGTAGGATATGGGGAGAACAAGGCAGACAAGCTCCCTACCCGCAGGGAGCCTACCTTCTGGTTAGGAGAGGCAGGCAGTAACTGGCTGAACAATTTGGGGCATGGACTCACGGACTGTTTCGGAGAGTGAGGAGTGGTTTGAGGCTCATGAGTCAGAATGAGGGGAGGGAGCCACAGGGAGCAGAGTCAGGGGGCTGGGGGTGGTGGATGGGGACATCGGGCCCAAGGGTGCCCTGCTGAAGTCTGAGAATGGCAAACCACTCCTCCGGCCTGACTTCCTTGCTACTGTTCCGACTGTTGAGTCACAATCTGTGGACCTTCTGATCTGGGTGGCCTTGGGAAGTCATGTCCACGTTCTGAACCTTGGTGTCCTTGTCTGTAAAGCAAAGGTGCTGTCCTAGCTCAGTTCTTTCCGGACTTGTGGATTTCACAGGCCAGTAAAATTTCAAAAAGATATTTATGAGACCGCCACAGATTGTCATATTTTTATTTTGCCAAATAAAGACATTAGAAAAACGACTCCCCTCCCCTCCCCTCCCCTCCTCACCATTCTGCCACAACCCCAGGAGAGGGGGAGCGGTGGAATTAGGGCCAGTGCTTTCCACTGAGCTCAATGGAAACTCGGGGCCCTGTCTGCGTTTTTCACGGCATCAAGTGGTCAGGGCCAGCGTCAGTACCTGGGAGCCCCACAGAGCAGACGTCAGGTGATTCATCTTTCCTCAAGTTTGCTTCCCCGGTCCCCTGCCCTTAAACTCTTCCTGCCAGACCCCACCCCTACCCTACGGCCATCACTCAAGAGGCTCACGGGAAAGAAAACGGTGTTGGGGTGAAGATGTGCTTCTGTAATTTCTGAGTGTGAATTCCCCCAGATTCCCCCGCTTATGGGTTCTTTTGTATATTTGTGCCTCTGTCACATGCGTGATAGAAAAAGCCCTCATGTCCCACCAGAGGGCTTTCCAGACTCCACCTGCCAGGCCGGGGTGGGGAACCTGTGGCCTTAAGGCCACATGTGACCTTTTAGGTCCTTAAATGTGGCCTTTTGACTGAATCCAAATATTACAGAATAAATCATTTTATTAAAAGGGATGCAGCAGAAAAAGATGAAGCTTTTCTTGTCTCCTTTGGTGCTTAAAAAAGAACAATCTTGAAATCAGAAGGCCGCAGGTTCCCGGCTCCATGGTCCAATGAGCCTCTCCTTCCCTAAAACACAAGCTGCCCTGTCTGAGATGCCGACCTCACACATGGCCCTTTGCACGACTTAGCAAGTGTGCTTTATTGAGCACTTACTATGTGCCAGGCACATGTAAGCACTTTCCATGGGTTATCGCAATTAATCTTCCGTTCAGAACACCCCTGTGAGGCAGGTGCTGCTGTCCTCATTCTCATTTTATAGACGAGGAAACCAAGGGGAGGGGGGCAAAGTGACTCACCCAAGTGACTCACCAACAGGCTGGTGGCAGAGCCACTTTTCCACTCCCCCAGCCAGCTTCTTCCATGTTCTCTGCCTCGCCAGGTACCGCTCGGTGGTAGATCTCGTGAAGGCCTGGTCTGACGAGAAGCAGCACTACTTGTTTCCTCCCCCGAAGGACTGTGACCCGCACTGCCCCTGGCACTGTCACGGCTCTGCCTGCTCCCACTACACCCAGGTATCCTCTGCCAGGGCTGGGATGGGGGAGCGAATCCCGGTACCTTAGAAAGAAAAGAACGTGATGGAACAGAATTAAAACACAGGCTCTTATGGGCTTCTCTTACATAAGAAATATACCCCTGGGAAGTTGTGTGTACACTCAGTTGAGGTGACTCTTGTCTCCTTTTGAGTGTCTTAAGTATTTTTCATTTTCAGAGGCACCTCCATCTTAAAAAAATGTCAAAATAAGATTACAAAAATTGTAGTATTTTGAGTGTTAATATTGAATATGTTAACACTTATTACACATAAAAATACAATACAATGCACCATTCCAAGTCACAGGACAGAAACTTCTAGTTGTATGACAAATGTCTTCTTTCAGCTTTGCCCATCTCTCTGTGACTCATTGGGAGATAATGACAAAAATCTAAATTTGAGACCCTCTAGGAAATGTGACACCTAAACCAATGTCCTTGCTGACTTCTCATGATACATTATTACCTCCATTTTGTTAATGAAGAAACCTAGGAACAAATGAAGTGACTTGGTCAAAGTCACAAAGCTGGTGATATTGAGATTATTATTATTATTATTATTTTTTTTTTTTAGAGCTAGAGTCTTGCTCTGTTGCCCAGGCTAGAGTGCCGTGGTGTCAGCCTAGCTCACTGCAACCTTCAACTCCTGGGGTCAAGTGATCCTCCTGCCTCAGCCTCCCCAGTAGCTGGGACTACATCTGGTGGTACACACCACCACACCCAGTTAATTTTTCTATTTTTTGTAGAGATGGGGTCTCACTCTTGCTTAGGCTGGTCTTGAACTCCTGACTTCAAGTGATCCTCCCGCCTCAGCCTCCCAGAGTGCTGGGATTACAGGTGCAGGCCACCCTGCCCAGCTGATATTGAGATTCTGATTCAAGTCTGTTGGACTCCAGAGTTTGTGTTTTAACCTCCAACACAACAATGATCTTCAATGGTTGATCGCTAGGGAAAAAAAGACAGTGAATAGGACAGTACAGAAAATGTATCACACATGATAAGGCTAAATATTGGTTCATAAAGCTTTTTTTCCAATTCTGTGTGTATGTGTGTGTTTGTACACTGGTAACAATATACAATTTATTCCTTACTGTTGGTTGTATAAGAAAAAATAGTTTGAGAAACATTATATTAAAATATAAATGCTTCCAGCCCCTCTACCATGGGACAGGCAGACAGCCTCCCCCAGGAAGACCTCACCTAATGCACTCACCCTGAGCCAAGCCCAGGGGCCATGCAGCCCCAAGGAACCTGGGCCCCCTGCATCCTCATAGCGTCCTCTGTCTTTGTCCTTACTCAGATGGTGTGGGCGTCCTCCAGTCGGCTGGGCTGCGCCATCCACACCTGTAGCAGCATCAACGTCTGGGGCAGCACCTGGCATCAGGCAGTGTACCTGGTCTGCAACTATGCCATCAAGTAAGTGCCAGCAAAGGGGGCTCGGGGCTGGGGGGGATGGATCTTGAGAATTCAAAAAAAAGAAAGACACACACAGTATCCCTGCTTCCTCCTTTCTAAGAACCCTGAATACCATACGATTTTGGTAGTTTTAGAGAGTCAATTAATAATCCTTTTTCTTTTTTCTTTTTTTTTTTTAAGAAATCAGTTGTATTGAAATATAGGCATCAAAGCATTTTAAAAAGTGAGATTTAGAAGCACATGTGCTTTTTTGTTATTATTAATTTCTGTTTCAAAATATTAAAATGGTACAAATGTCTTAGGTTACGTGGATTGCTTTTGTAATGCTTGAGTCCCAGCTATGCATGCCCATCTCCAAATAGTGTTCATAGTACCCATTAGGTAGGTTTTTCCCCTCCTCTCTTCCGCTCTTCTCCCTGGTTGATTTCCACTGAGTTTTACTTCCTTCTGTGCACATGTGTGCTCATTGGTTAGTTCCAATTTAATAGTGACTACATATAGTGTTCTTTTCTCCATCTTGAGATACTTTCCTTAGGAGAATTGTCTCCAGTTCCATCCAGATTGTTGCAAAAGGTATAATTTCATATTTTATGGCTGAGTAGTACTCCATGATATACATATACCCACATTTTATTAATCCACTCATGAACTGATGGGCACTTGGGTTGATTCCACATCTTTGCAATTGTGAATTGTGCTGCAATAAACATTTGAGTGCAGGTGTCTTCTTGATGAATAATCCTTTTTCTTTACCCACGTTTCAGAATCAATTGGGAGACAGAAAAGGGACCAAGGCAGGTGTACAGGCAGTGTCACAGAAGGAGTCAATAGTGGAGAATGTGGTTTAGATCTGCCAATCTGCCAGCTATGCAGGCTTGCAAGCACCTCACTGTTGAATTAGACCTACACACCCAGTGACAGGCAACACTGGACAACCTCTTCTTACAAGTGCAGTGCCAGCCCCTCTAAGCTTACCACAAGAAATAGACAACCAAGAACACTTGCTCCCTGCGGGCAGGCAGAGCCCACAGGAAAGACAGGAAGGAGGAAGGAGCAGGCTGAGCTTCTTCTCCAATCAGCTTGGTGGGAAAGAGTTTACGTGCCACCTTCATCCAAATCCCTTGGAAACATGGAGAAAGGGGAATGAAAGTTCCCATCCGACGTACAGTACACAAACCTGCAAACATTATAGATTCTCATACAAAACATAAGAACAAATTCCAAGTAAACATGGTATTTAGAATTTCAAAATTATATGATAGTAACCACATTTTACTCTCACATAGCACTTGATTATTTACAAAATACTTCCACCTTATTATTTTATTTAAGAGATGAAAGAAGGAAGGAAAAAAAGGGAGGGACACTGGGAAAATACGGCCCCTTTTTACAGATTAAGAAATTGAGGTTCAGAAAGGTTAAGTAATTTACCAAAAGTCACAAAGCCAGTAAGTAGCAGAGCTGTTTGAAACACAAGTCTTTTTTATTTATTTATTTATTTATTTATTTTTTTATTGGGGGAAAACAACAAAGCATTTACAGTACAATGTTTACAGTCACAATTTGTAGTGAACTGATTTCCCAAAATATATTACCACTCAAGTTGACTTATCTTGTTACATTCAAAAACCTACTCTGTCAAAGTAGTCCATAGAGTACATACATAGTG
>CAUYRT010074460.1:0-29231 GCA_963574885.1 Lepilemur ruficaudatus | reverse complement strand
TGACTCAAAATTTGCATAGGTAATAAGTGAACATAAGGCTATACAAAATTGTGCAAATAATGAACAAAACTGTGTTTTAATAAAGTAAATGGTGGTGGTGCTCACTAGGGATTTGGGGGGTGGGAGGTAAACCCACGTCTGAGCGACATGGTGGGCGCTGCAGAGGGGTGGGACATGCTTGAAAAGTAGTTGGGGAGTGGAATTAGGGGTCTCTATAGGGGAAAGGAATTTCTCTAAAACTGATTTATGTGATTAACTGTACATCTCGGTAAATTCACTGAAAATCATTTATTGTACACTTAAAATGGAGTAAAGGCACGATATATAAAGTATACTTCAATAAAGAGAAAAAAATGTTGGATACTTCATGACATTATTTTATTTCAACTGCACATTACACATTGATGGTAAAAAAAAATTCAGCTTATTTTTGCTATTACAAATTTCAATTTCTTCCAGTTGAATAAAAAAGTTTGATTTAACGAATAGGCATCTTCATTTTGAACTCTCTTTCTCTCTCTCTCTCTGTCTCTCTGTCTCTCTCTCTCTAGCCCTGCCACCTCCTTTTCCCTTTCTGGAGTGATTGTTGAATCACTACTAAAATGTTTAACAAAACTGTCATGAGCACCCATCAGGGGCCTTTCATGAGACCATGACAGTGGTCTAATCAAGGCCCTGACAGAAGTCCCAGGAGAGCGTGGGGCTCACAGTGACCCCCTTACTGTGGGCAACATCTCCTCCCTGAGTTTGTGCAGAGGCTGAAGGACCAGGGGTTCTGAGTTGGGGGCAGTGGGAGGAGGAAGAAGAGGAGAAGCCGTTCAGGCTCTGGAGCTGGCCTTGCAGGAAAGGCGTGTCCTGCTTTTCTAGGACAGTGAGGAGGTTGTGCGTGTTCGAACATTAATCCCCGTTACACCTGTTGTTCTTGCTCCTGTCATTGTTTTCTACTGACCTGCGGGCTCCTGAGGACGGCCTCTGGGTGTTCCGTACGTGCTCAACAAACACATCTTGAGTGAATGATTCAAATGTTCTTGGAAGACTCCAGGTGACGCTTGCGTGAGTAGCTGAGTGAGGCCAGGAGCTCAGGACATTGTCCTCCCCATCCTGGAGTGGCCAAGGCTGAGTGCAAGGTCTTTGCCATGTGAAGCCCTGGCCAGGGCTGGCCAGAGAAGTCCAAACAAGGTCAAGATGTAGTGATTGGTGCCCAAGCCCCAGATGCCATTAATGATGCATAATCACATGCGGTGGCACTGAGACAAAGTGGGAGAGAGCCCCCCTCTCTCCCTGCTAGGCTGTGGTCTCTTTCATATGCAGACAAAGCAGCCAGAGAGTGCTGGGCTGCTGTGTGCAGCTGAATATGCAAGGGGAGATCAATGTTCTTGTTAGTGGATCCCTTTGGAAAAATTCTGAGTGAACATCAAGTCCTCTATTTTAATAGGACTTGAAAAAGCTAAACACCCAGCGGGGATGCTTTAAGAGAAATGCCCTGGCCTAGAAAAATGCAGGCTGGTAGAATCTTTTACTTTTCCTCTTTCTCTCCTCCTTTTTATATTATATTGGTAGTTTATTTGGGAGAGGAGAACAAGTGAATGCCTTTGGCTGCTGTTGTATATCAGACGTACCCTCCTCTGTCCGGGTGATGAAAAGAGTCCCATCTGCTGAGTAAACTTCTGCAGAGCATTTAGCAAACTTGTTCTCAGAGCCAAAGGAGACATAAAGGAAAAGGATGCAGGGTTTCTGCCGCAAAAGAGCTAATATCTATCACACTGTCAGTAGGAAGGGAAGGTCTCCAGGGACTGCAGGAATTTAACCAACTTGAGTAGCCTTTGTTGGCCAGGCCCATGGTGGCTCAGCTGGCTAAACCCAGCCCCTGGCAGACCCGGCAGCATATAAGTGAATTCATTACCGTGCTGAAGTCTCCACCCTGGGAGGAGCCATGGCTCCATGCAGTCCCCCAGGCAGCACCGAACAGCTGGCATGAGATATTTGGAACGTGCAGACGACCTCAGAAGGTGGGCAGCTTCCTCCCAAGATGTGGAACCGTGTGTCCAATTCCCACTTCGTTTTTCACCTGCTTTATTGTAATCATTCTTCTTCTCAATTTGTATCTGTCTCTGACATCCACTCGTGGATGGTTCTTTTTCTCTTTTCTTTCCTCTTTCTCTAATTGTTAGTTCTGAACATATTCATTCTAATGTCATTCTTATAATAGATTATTCCAAACAGGAGACCCTGCCCTCGCCTTACTGACTGCTGGGTGTATCCTCCTCCGCATCATGTAACTGGCTCTGTGAACAAATCTCAATGACTCCTATATGTTGTTTTTTAAAATTTTTTTTTATAATGCTCTCCCTTAACTAAATGCTGGACCTTGTGAGTTTTCTCCCAGAAATAGTGGATTTTCTGTAAGACAAAGGAGTTGAGATTTTGAAGGCTCCTGGGCAGACTTCTGGATCAAGATTCACCATCCCCCGCATCCTCCCCCAAATGAATGCACGTAATCCCTTGGGAAACACATTGAGACCTGCCCCAGGGCACCGAGGCATGTCATGACCCTGCCTTTAAAAGCCCAAGATCTCCCTTAGTCTGAGAGATGGATTTGAGGCAGCTTCTCCCATTCTCCTGACAAGATTTCTTTCCTATTAAAAAATTCCTTTCTTCCTTGTAAATCCTTGTCATTTCAATGATTGGGTCTTTGTGTGATGAGTAACTGGACCTTGGCCAAAACCTCCTCACAGTTTCACCCACCGTCAGGCCTCCGTGGTAAAGATCTCTGGGCAATTTTGATATCATCAGATGAGAACACCGGGAATTACAGCCAATGGCATTTCAAATTCCACCTCCCTTGCAAAATGCCTCTATACAAATCAGCCTCTGACTTTGCCTGTTTCCATCTCTTCCCAAAAGAGAATGAATTATCAACATCTATTGTTCAGACCCTCGGTAATTCTAAACTTGAAATTGACAGCCTCCATCATGCCATGGACCGACTACTCATTCCCAGAAATACTCAAATGTGTAGCCCAGCTGATATTCGCCTTGGGTCTGACCTCCTGTCATGAACAACTCTTCCTCCTGGACCTCCATGTGCCTGGCTGGGTGCTGCCCAAGACACCTGGTCCCGCTGGCCTCAAGTTAACCCCTTGTGCACATTAGGAATGGTATTTCAGGACTTAACTGTACAGAGCTACCCTAATTCTGTAAACCACCAAAGCTGCAAATTCCAACTGAGACTGGAGCTCCACCACAGGGCCGGCCTTGAGTGATTATTTGTGTATTCTGTCTGGGGAGATTATTGACTCATTGTTTATGCAAACAACCTGAGCAGCATTCCCCAAGATGGAAGTCATGCAAATGAAAAAAGACGGTAAGAAGATTACGATTATGTCTGGTAGGAGTTATTAACGATATCACCTGCAGCTCGCAGGAGACCTAGTCACCATCTGAGAAGGCTTTCCTTTTCTCTTTATTATTTATCAGTTCACTTCCAAACAATACAGCGGACTAGAAGGCTTTTCAGGAGTTATTTGCAGAAGTGACGGAGAAGTACATTGAATATGAATATTTATCTGAAAAAGACAATCAAATACAAGCATTTCAAGGGTGGAAAGATGCAAAGCTTTATTCTGATGTCTTCCTCTCTCTTCTTGATGAAAGTGAATTATTTAATGTAGTCAGTAACTTCCCAGGTTTCAATTTAATGAGATTTACCAGCTCCACATTTGACAATTTATTTTCTATTAGGCTTTCAACCAACATCCAGAGATAAAAGATGTTTCCCTTCAAAGAAATGTGATTTTCTTTTTGTATCTAGTATACTCAAATGGCATAAATTCATACATACTCATTGAAAACCATGGTAAAAATTCCCCTGTTTGGACGGGTGCGGTGGCTCATTCCTGTAATCCCAGCACTTTGGGAGGCCGGCGCTGGAGGATCTCTCGAGGCCCGGAGTTAAGAGGCTGCAGTGAGCTATGATCACATCACTGCACTCCAGCCTGAGCAAGAGTGAGACCTCTTCTCAAACAACAACAACAACAACAAAGAAAAACTCCACAAAGTTCCCATTTGTTTTCAAAATCCCTAGAAATCATTCTCTTCCAGGCTCTAATTGGCCCTTGTGAACAAAAGGAGTAATGCTTACCTGTGTAGAGACACCTGTTTACAGATGTCTATCAAGTTAGGGTCTGAACAATTCAGGCAGATCTAGAAAATATAAGAAAATAGATAGGGAATGAACAAAAGAGAATAGAAGAGAATATAAAGGAATTTAAAAACTGAATTTATCCCAGATTTGTAACTCACGGCAAGTGCAGTCCGGGGCACCTACACTGTCACCGTGTGCTTTGCGTGCTCTGTTTCCAGGGCCCCTCAGCACCCCCTGCTGACAGCTGAGGCGGAGGACTTAGGACCGAGAGGAGAGCTGGGGGCAACCTTGACATGCACCCACAGGCCTCTCGGTCATTCTGACGGAGTGGGAACCCTGTAGGACTGGGGAGGGTTGGGAGACAAGGTGAAGCTTCTTTTCCCTAAACTTTGATGAAATGGAATCTGCATCTTGTATAGTTAACATGCTCTTGGTTGGAGCTTTTCTCTGCTCCTGATGGCTTGTTTGTGCAGAGTCAGGTCACGAGCAGGTGCGGGGCAGGTTTGATTCAAACTCGGCAAGCATTGGTCAAGGTGCTTTACCACTTTGATCCCTGGTTTTCTATTTATACAAATAGGTACAACAGCTGCCTCTTCTCAGGGCTGTGGTAAGGATGAACCTCTGTCATGACGTTACAGGGTTTTGCCCCAGGCCTGACATACACCGATGACACTTACTGCTATTTTTTTTTTTTTAACTAATAATCTGCTCTTGTAAAGCCATGAGGTTTGTGAGATACAGTCACAAACAGCAGGTTATTTGGTCAGTACCTCATCTGTCAATGCTGTTTGCCGATGAGAACACCTGGGTTAGGAAAGAAGCAAGTGTCTCAAAGCTTCCCAGCCGGTAGCAAGAGCAGCACTCACACCTGGTCGATAATCTTGCTTTCCCTAGACCTGCACTCTTCCCTCCACGTCATGTACCCCATACAGATCCAGGGCCCCAGCCCAAGTCACACATGGAATATAGAAAAAGGGTGGATGAGATGAAGGATCTCATCTGAGAGTTCTTAGAAGTAAGTGTGGGGTCCTCTCACTTCTCCAGCCCTTGAGAGGGAAATGGCCACTTCCAGAAACCACGAAATAGTGGGTGTGGCCAGGATACAGGTGCTGTGTGTGTTTGGTTTGTTTCTCAAACACTCTTTTTCTTTACTTTTTATGATACAAAATTGCAAACATATACAAAAGCAGAAAGAGGCTGGGCGCGGTGGCTCATGCCTGTAATCCTAGCACTCTGGGAGGCCGAGGCAGGCGGATCGCTCAAGGTCAGGAGTTCGAAACCAGCCTGAGCAGGAGTGAGACCCCGTCACTACTTAAAATAGAAAGAAATTAATTGGCCAACTAAAAAAATATATAGAAAAAATTAGCCCGGCATGGTGGTGCATGCCTGTAGTCCCAGCTACTTGGGAGGCTGAGGCAGAAGGATTGCTTGAGCCCAGGAGTTTGAGGTTGCTGTGAGCTAGGCTGACGCCACGGCACTCTAGCCCGGGCAGCAGAGTGAGACTCTGTCTCAAAAAAAAAAAAAAAAAAGCAGAAAGAGGAGAACAATGAATCTCCATGTACCCATCATCGCTTGGGTTACCTGCCTGGATAGTGAAGACGTGTGTTTGGGACCTTTCTTCAAGCTCGAAGCAAAGAGAAGACGGAGAAAGTAGTTTCTGACCTCAATTCCCATGTGAATGAGAAAAAACCAGAAACAAACCCATCTAGAACCAGGCACACACACGTATGTGGCACATTAATTTGTCAGGGCGTGGAACGCGTTCCTTTGGCCATCGATAAACTGCGGGTAATGTGGATGTCCCCAATCTGGAATAACCACAGAGAACAGAGATCAGAGCTTTACTTCCTCACTCAAATCTCCCTTACTGCTCCAAATAACTACCGCTCTGTCCCAAACCCACAGTCAAACACACGCACTTGAGGTTCTGCATGGGGAGGGTTCTGCTCTGGCAAACCCTGAACTGCAAATTATTATTGCTGAGGAGGTAAAAGAGCTGCCTAGAGTGGCAGAGAAGGAAATAGGCTTTAACAACAGTGTTGCTGTGAGTTTGTCCAATCTTTGCTAAAAGACAAATAAGCAATCACCAAGGAGAGAAGCAGCTCTAACATTCACTCTAATTTTGTCTGTCGACGCGTAATTCTGGGTGTGTGTGTGTGTGTGTGTTTAATGGCTTTAAAGATGTGTCAAAATTAGGTCTCCAGACATTAAATTCCAAAGTTTAATTTAGGCAGATAAAGTAAAATACTCAAAATAAAAGATCCCTGTACTCCTGATTCCTGTCTGTTTTGTAACAGGGAAATCCAGGTGATTTGTGTCATAAAAGGTGCATCAAGGATTTGCTTTGAAATAATATAAAATAGTGATCTCAGTTTACAATGCAAGATGTAAGCACATTCACGTAGCCAACAACAAAATTTTCATTGAGTGAGGAGAAAACAATGTGGCGAGAATTATGGAGACTGTTGAAGAAAGGGAGAGAGAGCCCAGGAGTCCGGGTACAGAAACAGATGCTGTGGGGGTTTTACCTGTGGATAAAACACCTGAACTGACCCAATTATCCTGCTGTCATTAGACCAGATTTTGGAAAGTCACATGTCACCAGTGCCACTTTTCTTGAAATTAGCAGAAATTAGCAGCTCTTTCCTTCTTCAAGAAAAGAAAATCTTTTTCTTGTTTAATTTCACTTTAATAGAGGCATTGGTGCAAAATATGTTTCTCTTTCCTTTTTTCTACAGGAAATAAACCACAGTCCAGGTGTGGAGATCAATGGCATCAGGCATTAGCGCCCAGTGTGAGGGAAAACCGTGCATGTCAGCAATTTGCCGGCTGGAGCCGGAGCAGCGCGTACCTGTGGAAAGGTGGCAGTTGTGCTCTGCTCCCTCCAAAAGCGCCCCGGATTTGGGAGGCAGGTGCAGTGGTGGTAGGCTGCCAGAGCATTCAAGAGACTGTATGAATGCAGATTGTTGTGGGCAATATCCTAATTTTTAAATATTGGCTTGAATATTATTAAGAATCCTCAGGGAGCCCAACAAAATGTGTCACATATCTGCAGGACAAATGGGGTTCAGAAGTTTAAGTGTTGACTGTTTTCTGAGATTCACAGCAGAGAGATTACTTCATGTCTTTTTGGTACAAACTGGAAGACTGATGTCCAAAGAGGAGAAAAAGGCTTCCCGCAGTCGATTGTGAACATCAGGCCAGGCGTGAACAGGAGCCCACCAGTCCAGGGCTCAGGCTCAGGAACAGAAAGGAGACACAGGCCTGGCCTGCGGTGGAGCTCGTCCACCCCGGGGAGGGAGGCCCAGGCCTCAGCCTCCAAGTCAGAATGGGGAAAGGTGCCGGTGAGTTTGTTCATTTGGTTCATAAGTAATTTGAATTTATTTCGTGAATAGCATGCATATATTGACTTTTGTTATTAACTTATCAAGAAGCATGCATTATTAAAATGTAAATATTTAAAGTTTTTTCATCGTTTTTTGGTACTTCTTCATTTTTGGCATACAGGGGGTCTCAAAAACCAAAGTGGTCCAGTGCGTCTGGGCCTGTAAGAGACTCCTGCAAGATCTGAATGTCTTCATTTTCCTCACCTGGAAAATGGGAATGGTATCGTTACATTCTACGGCTATTCCGAAGAATGAATGTGTCCCATATACCTGTCAATCCTGCCTTCTACTTGTCCTAAAGCAGAGTTCAATTTTCATATTACAAAAATCCAGTAACATTTACTTTCCCTCTGATCGGGCAAGCTAATGAACAGTATGACACTCTCGAGTTGTTTTATATGAGTTAAAGCATCCTATTCATAAGAGGCAGTCAAAACTCCCAGTTCTATAGTATTTCATACAAATAACTTCAATTGTTTCTGATTGATTTGGCGGCCCTCTGTCTTTTCTTATTAAAAGACCACAGGAGAAACGCATATTATTTCATTTCGGAATACATTTCAGCAAATTTCTTTCTTGTAGCTTCAGATGATTCAAAATTAATCCCCTATCGCTTGTCTCACGTTTATATTTTTAGGCACAGATGAAATCGTGGCACTCTATTGCAAGGCTCTGAGGGTGAGGACTCAGGATTCAGTCCAGATTGCCATGTCAGGGTTTATTCCTAGTGTAACTTATCTTTCATTCATAATCCCATTACAAAGAGAAAATGTTCTGTGGCTTTTATTTAAGCTACAGCAGTCTGACTGTTGCAGTGATTAAACACGTGTCTTGTTAGCAGATATGTTTACCAGGACAAATATTCTCAGGCTGGTGTGAGGTGTGTGTGTTTAATTATATCACGTGAAACGCTACATAATTATAAGTTAAAGAAAAGTTTGGGAGGTGGGTACAAATGGTCCAGTAGTTCCCATCTGATGAGCATATTTATTTTTAGTGAAATTTCTCTGAAAATATTCAGATTAGCCTTTGCTGGGCAAAGAGACTCAGAGAATCACAAAGATACCATCACGTGAAACTCTTATGTTCTAGGAGGAGGACGCAGAGCTGTAGAAACAGTCGCTGTCCAAGGTAGACACAGGTAAGGAGAATGATAAGACGCACATCAAATGCCCTCATGGGGCAGGGGTGGAAGCTGTTTGTTTTTCATCGAGTGTGAAGGGACTTCTGTGTTTCAGGGGAATGACTTTGAACTGAGCTTAAAGGATATTCATGTCAAGAAGGAGGAAAGCGACCGCTGGTACAGGAAACACGAGAAGCACAGAAGTTGCTTCACAGAATACGCACCCCGTGGGACAACGCCGCCTTGGAGGTGAAGACCCCTACACTTTCTAGGTATAAAGCACATACGTGCATATGGTCCATAAACAGATATGCAGTAGAAAACGGTGGTATGAAAATGACTTGTGGGACAATTAAAGAAAATGCTTTGACAGGCTGTTTAGGGGAACAGTTAGTAAACAAAGAAGGTTGAGGGATACTGCTTCAAAGACGTGAGGTATGTTCCAGCTGGAATATTTACATTTTGGAAGAGTGAATGTGATGAGTGACAGGTGTCCCCTTCACAGGTGGGGGCAGTGGGAGTTTTCTGAACTGACTTGAGGGGCCAAGGACAGCTGCACATAGGACAGATGAGGAGCAAGAATCCAATCTTTCCCCGGAGCCAGCGGTATTGCCTCATGTTCTACCGTTGACCGCCACTCTCCCGGGTTTATAAAATATTGCAAGACTATGGCCCCTCGGCGAGTTGAGACTTCATGTTGGGTTCAACCACCCCGGACAGCCTGAAGAAGCACAGATGAGCATTGACAACGTGAACACATCTAACAGGTGCCAGGTGAGACATTTTAGAAACAGGACAAGAGTCTGAGCACCATTATTTACGTGAAAACCACATACCAAAATCTCACTACTTATTTTCTATATGTTTTTTAGGACAATGGTCTAACACATTAGTGTCTCTGGGCAGAAAGGGAATAGAAGCGGAGGAAGGAAAAAAATAGCATGAAATAAACAAAAAAAGGAGCTTCACATGAACCAATAGTAATAACAGGATAATCACAGAACCATATAATTGAATCCACTCGGAGCTTCCAGTCCAAATTATTTTAAAATAAGAAAGAAATGAATTAAAGAAAATTAGTCGATTTGTATCTTGATGGGATCTCAGCACAGAGGTCTGATTTGCCAATTAAATGGTTTGCGTTTGAGATTTTTCATTACTGGCCTTGATGGAGTAACTGAGACCAAATATCCCTCGAATCTGAAACATTTAAAATAAAAAGGAAAATTATCGTAGACAAGTTTTCAGGCCTAGGACAGCGAAATACACAAAGTTGGGAGCTGAGAGTTTGGGCTGAGAGAATGTTGTCATTGTCCACAAGTTCACCTCTG
The DNA here is from genome assembly GCA_963574885.1 of Lepilemur ruficaudatus. Taxonomy (NCBI): domain Eukaryota; kingdom Metazoa; phylum Chordata; class Mammalia; order Primates; family Lepilemuridae; genus Lepilemur; species Lepilemur ruficaudatus. The sequence goes on along the minus strand of CAUYRT010074460.1, from coordinate 19,247 downwards.
GTTTCTAGTTGACCGACTAGTTAGTGCTTCGTATTGAAATCAGTGTGAAATGAGCGTGAGCACTGGGTCACCTTACCGCGGCGAGGAATGCGGTTCAGAAGGAATAGGGAACCTGCAGTTAAAGGGAAGGGCTGAGCATCATCTTCGATTCCTGGGAAACTATTTAAATTTTTTTCTTGAAATTCACAATTGTCCACAGCATCTGTCAGAGTCCCCGGATTTCCAAAAGGTGACTACAATATTACATTTGAATGTCATTTTTTTCTGCCACCTCCCAGCCATCCATTATGTTACCCCGTGATATATGTAAATATATATATATATTTGATATGTATTGATTTTAAGATTTTGTGCTTAAATTATTGCTTGATATGAAGTAGACATTTCATTCTCCTCTGGCCACTTCACCCCCCAAATCTGTCCCTTAACACTGAAGTCCAAAAGATGCAAACCAAGGTACCCGAGTACTGTAGCACGGCTTCTAGGTACGCCCCTCAGTACGGTGGACACCTTAATCATTGCTCCGTAGCAGAGTGCTCCTCAGAACCTGTCCAGCTGCAAGATCTTCCCTGTTGATGACGTAGATGAGCTACAGGTAGAAACACCCAACCCAGCCAACGTGCGAAATGGCTCCAGGTTCAACAGGAATGTTGAAGTAGATTCCCTTTGTGATTAAACAAAGTGACAACTTCTCAATAGTATCACTCTGACAGGAAAAGAGAAACGGTTCTAAGGAAGTACCCTTCCCGGAGAAAATGGACTTCACCTTCAGTGACTCCACAGGTCAAAGCTAAATGCAACATTAAGCATAATGGCAGTTTGCAGGCTAAGATGCTCCCAGATAACAGTGAGAGTCCAGTGTGAACAGAGTGAATTCTAACTGGGCGACTCTAGTTAGAATTAGGTGCGTTTTTTTTTTTTTAAATATACCTGTCACGTATTGTTGGAAGCAGGAGTGAAGCAAGAATGTGGAATCGGAAATGATTTCCTGCATCTCTTTGACTCCATGGGATAACTGGCTGACAGAGCCTTCCCGGTAACGATCTCACGGGTGATTGATGCGATGCCATGCGGTAACACGAGGCAGCTTCATTGTCTCTCCCTGATCAAAGGACGTCCGCCACTCTACCTTTCTCTTTAGTTGTTGCCGTAGATCATACTTAACCTAATTTCAAACCTCAAAGCCCCATATATCAATTACAAAGTTTAACAATAAAATTCCGACACAATGGGAAACAGCTGTGCCTGGCCCACTCTGGCTCATATCATTTTATACTTTTATATACACACGTTCCAACTGTCCTTTGGGGAAAAAAAATCCCATTCCTGTAATCAGAGGGCGATTGTCCTCAGGGGCAAGGAGATAGTTTATATTTTGCAAATGCTAGGAAATCAAGCATCCATTTTACACGCAGGGTTAAGTGAGCAGTTGTCATTCAGATCAAAGAGAACGTAATCAGGAAAACATCAATTTAGATAAACTTCAGACTGATTTGGAGTCAGCTTCCTTAGGATATCTGGTGTGCTCTACTGGTCTGGTATGTATCGACATTGAAAATAAAGAATGCTTTGAAATTTTAAAAAAATAATGCTTGAAGTCATGTTCAAATGGCAGCTGGGTGTTTAAAGCAGTCATTCCTACAAATGCAACTGAATCGTATTTACCTGGATGTCTTTGGCACACAGTATAGGACATGATAACGTTCATTGCATCAACCAATTAATCAGATAAAACGATAAATAATTAGGATGCAAATGAGAAGGCAAATTTACTGAACAACACTGGGGAGACAGAATGTAGTTTTGAAACTGTCACTCAGCGCCTGGCCTTGGATATTATAACTTAATCCCTCTACCAGGGAGGGACTGACTTGTGTGCTCTCTGAGGTCTCTTTCCCTGTCATCTTTACATAATCCAGGTCAAATACAGACATGGGTGTCTATGTGTAAGGTTCTGCCTGAGGACTCTAAGCGGACCAGATGGACAGGCCAAGACGCTCCTGAATGGTCCACAGTAGAACACACTGCTTCGATTTGAAGGTGGAGGAGGTGAGGAGTTGACCAGTCCTGGCTCCAACACTCGGAGATGCCTCAGCTACAGATTTAGAATGCGTGCCTTGAGAGAGAAAGTCACGTGGAAACGTGTTCTGGCCTCTTTCACTTTCCTTCCTGGATATGTCACTGCTTTAGTTTTCAGCTTTCCCCGGCTTCTGGTATCTGGAGACTTCATTTCTTTCTTGTAGGATTTGCTAGGCATTTATGGGAAAAGAGAGATTTTCAGTTTAATGTGTCTAGACTATTGCAAAGGGGAGTATTTGTTGGTCATCATACTCTACTCTGCTTTTGTTTTCTTCATACTTCTCCGGCTTCACTTGTCTATGCCGCCTTCCTGGCACCGCCGTGCATTGAAGATTATCACCTTCCCACCGCAGCTTAATGGCCTTTTTTCGCTCCATTTACCTTCACAGGTAAGGAATTTTCGTGTTCTCTCCTTTCTCTCCTTGTTTATCAAAAAGCTTTCCACTGTATCTATCTCGAGGTGAGTTGGTTTTTAGTCCACTGAACAAATAAAACAAGAGTAATTTTAATTTTCTTATTTTTCCCCCTTTTTCTGCAAACAAAATTCTAGATAAGCCAGGGTTTCTGATGGGCAGACACCCGGGCCTGTGGAACAGTTGTAAAGACCTTGGGTTTCTGAGTTAGGCAGTTGACTTCACAGGACGGGGTTCTTTCCACTTTTGGAAGATTCTACTTTCCAAAACGCCCGCTGCAATTTCCCCACCCGCATACTCTTGTTACTATTAGGTGTCAGTGCTCCTCCCATCGAGAGAGGTGTGTGGTGCATCTGGGTACGCCACGATTATGGCAGAAGTCACGCTACAAGATTTCTGAGACTAGGCCACCAAAGGCTTCCTGTTGATGTTTGAGCCATACGCACTCCTGGCACCAAGCCACCATGCTGTGAGGAAGCCCACAGATCCTGCAGAGAGGGCCCTGGAGAGAGAGACAGAGGCCTCCGTCTGGTAGCCCTGGCCAAGTTTCCAGGTGCGGCCCGGCACCTGTTTGCCGGCTCTGTGATAAACCACGTTGAAAGTGGACCCTGCAGATCCCAGCTGAGTCGCCGCAGCTGATGCCGGAAGGAACAGAGATGAGGTATCCTTGCCAAGCACTGCACAATTTGATACCTTGCAATAGATAAAATAAGATTTTTAAAAATTTTGCCCCAGGACTCAGCGTCTCATTAGATGAAGTCACAAGGTGAAGAAGAGGTACACTTTTCTCAGTTCAACTCCACTAGCCTTGAAAATTCTTTCCATATTTAGAAGCTAGGTTTCCCATCATCTCTACAGGGACATGGGATATTTTCGTTTATACTTTTCTGTAATGAATATTTTAGAAGGAAGTAGGAGATGTTCACACCAAGGGCAGCAGCCGGACACCCGGAAGATCCAATGTGTCTAAGGAGCTATTGATGGAAGGTAACTTGGGGTCATGGCTGTGAGCAGAGAAGCTAGTACCAGGCTTTATGGATTCAAGTCCCGGCCATGACACACACCAGTGGTGAGACCTTGTTCAGATTCCGAGCCTGTTTTCCTTGTCTGCAAAATGGGATTCATAGCAGCACATGCATCACAGAAGTAGCGTGAGGATCACAGGGGTTAACATTGTAATGCCGTGAGAAGCAGGACTAGGTGTTTGACACTAATCAAAGCAGTTGTAAAGCTTGACCTCATCAAAGACTGTGTCGCAAGAGGAAAGGAGCCTCCCAGAGGCTGGGACCAAAACACCCTATTTAGTTTCTGAATCATCAGAATTGCGAGCTTCCTTTTATACCTGAACTCACCCCAAATTTTCTCCATTCCCTGAATCATTCCAAACATTCTTTGTGATCTTCAGGAGAGAAAGAACTTTTTTTTTTTATTCATTAGAAATATAACTTTGAGATAAAATTTAATAAGCGTCTGAAAAGAGGTCAATATATTTTTTAGGAAGAGATCAAATATACCTTTGAAAACAAAAGGGAGGTCCCGGTGGTATTTGTTCAGAAGAACAAAAGGGAGTGTGACTTTGAAATTCTGTAAAGGGGTTATGATGTATGTTTGAAAAGGAGATGAAGCTTTAAGGGCATTTTTGTTAATTGGATTTTTAAACACACTAATGTCAGGAGGTTCTTTTGGTTTTGTAGATTGCTGTCCACATCTGTATCACCAGTGACTGGAACATCGTAGGCATTATTATTAAATAATTATTAAACAAATAACTGTCTACAATCACCAAATGCCAAGCATTCCAGGTTCACATCGGCCTTACAATGGGTACAACGTGTTATCGACTACTCACCACATGACCTACCTAGGCACAGGGAGGATAAATAACTTGTCCAAAGACACAAAGCGAGAAGGTGGATCTATTCACATCTGAACCCAGGCAGTCTGACGTCAGAGTCTGAGCCCTCAACTTCTGAAGAACTAAGTGCCAGGAGGAGGAGACAGGAAAGAGAAAAAGTAAGGCAGAAACAAGAAAGACGATGGACAAAAAAGGAGGGAAACACCTTGCTGCCCGTTAGGGAATCATTAACCACGTTATACCGGGTGATTTTTCAGAAGAATATTTAGGTAGGAGGTGAGTGTAGCAGAATGAGGACTGCGTGAGGAGGGAGGATGGTGAGGGAAGACTGGATCCACAGGGACAGGGAGAAGGTGACAACAGGTATGCTGTAGCAGGTGAGGGCACCGGGTGAGATGGCACATGGAGGGGAGTCCTGAATTCTCTGTTTCCTCTGGGGGTTGAGAAGCAGGTGCTTTCCTGACAGCACAGAGGGTGGGGACTGGTTGGATGGTTGGGGAGAGAAAACCTGGTGGGGAGGATGCCTGGGTTCACGTCACGGCAGACTTGAGTGGCCGTGAGGGTCGGCTCAGGGCTGGAGAGCACAGACTAGCAGGCAAGTCAAGACCACTCCTCCTGAGATCTTCTCCCATAGCCGCTGACAACCTGGGGTGCAGGTAGAGTCTATGTGGGTGTTTGGATGGTTCAGGAGTTTGTGATTGGCTGGGTAGGCATGGTGGAAAGGTAAGAGAACTAGGATGCTGACAGTATTTTTAAAAAATGGCCCATGAAATCCACACTGAATAGGAAGTTCACCAAGAAGGGATTTAAGGGACAGGGGTTGAACGAGAATGGGGCTAGGTGAGGTCTAAGGGCAGGTCTAAAAAGGAGGATGCAAGAGAACCTCTGCCTATGGATGGTGCGACTCAAGGTGGGGATGCAACTACACTTCAGTAAGTGACATCACAGCTGGGACAGGACTTAAGTGCAGACCATGGGGACAGCCTGCAGAAATACAACGGGTTTGCTTCTGTAGGCTACCCAGGGACACACGAGGCTGGGATGAGGCTGCTGACGTCAACCCATCGTCTCGTATAAAGCAAAAGCTTCACTGTCTTCTTCCTGTATCTTTAGAGGATGACTAAATGTGTCAGGGAGGCACCCATTTAGCAAGGTAAAAGAAAAACACCAGTCGTTCCAGGATGGCTTTGGAATTATTCAAGATGAAGTATGTGGTTTCTTCAGGAACGAATCTCTCATGTGAAACATAGTCTCCATGCGTGTTTATATAACTTAAACATTTAATTTTATATAACTGAGAGCATGTAAATGGCCATATAAACTGTGGTTTTAGTACTCTCAGCCTGTGTTAAATTGTCTGTAAAATAAGAGTCATAATAACACCCACACTGCAGAAATAACATAAGGATAAATTTGGGTCATATTTGTTAAAAAGACTCATATATAATGCTCTGTCTCTCTTTAGTTCATATCCTGATGTCAGGATAAGTTAGCTGAAAAATCACTGGCATTTTTATTTTCTTGGCTAAATAAATTGGCACTGGAATGGAACAGTACCATTGACTGAGTTTACGATCTACCCAGCAAACCAGCTGTGAAATAATGTGATTCTCGGTGCTTTGTTACTAATTTGGGTGGTATCTATTATTTTCAGATTTTCAAATACAGCAGTATTGCATTAGAGCTTGCCCATGCAGGTTAGTAGGAAGGTGCTCGTCACGCCATGCTAAAGCAATGCTGGCTGCTGGTTTTGGTATTGTTGTGAGTATTATAACCATTCTTTCTAAAGCTATACAATCCCTATGGGCTCTATCACATAGATGTAGATTTTAGAAGGAAGTCTTTTACAGGAGAGTGTTTTAAAAATATGTTGTGTGTGCCAACAGTGCTGGGAAGATTCAATCCATTTTTTAAATCAAAAACAAAAAGTTTGACATTTTCCAACATACCTGAACATCTCCCCACCCCACAATCAAGGCCCCCTGGATAGCCTACATGAATGCGTTTTTGTTTCCCTATAGTTTTCTGAGGCCAATTGACCTCATAAGCGTTTTTAATTGATTTTTTTTTCTGTATTATTTTAGGTACCCAGAAGGTTGGGTCTGAAAAACATTACAAACCATAGATGAGCATCTAAGTAAGACCACTTCTGCAGAAAGAGCCATATTGCTATCACTGCCCAACTATTTTAATAGCTTTCTCCTTAATTAAGGGTGGGCTCGCTTACAGGTAACGGTGGTGGGGAGAACGATCTATTAGCAAAATAAAACAGGTGATAAACTTCTACTAGACCCTGTGGACAACTTTTTTTCCCATGTGTTCAGAGTGGAAACCTGATTGCAATATCACCTTTAGTGTGTAGAACCCACTACCCCGCCATACAGTCATAGAAATTGTTCAACTGCTGAGACCGAGAGGGCCCTGCCTACAGTACGGGCCGGAGCTTGCTGAAAAACGGACTTTCTCAAATGTGCTTGTGCTGCAGATAGATGAGGGCAGAATCGCCCGCCCTGGGGAGGTGATGAGAAGGTGGCAGGGAAAGGGTTTCCTTCCCATGCTGTCCCCTGGTCAGCCACCAGGCAGGAGAGAGAAACAGGGCTTGTGTTTCTCCAAGAGCCTTTCAACTGTCATCTCTGGGTCTCATGTGGGCATGGCTTTTACAATACTTAGCTCCATTTTGTGTACAAACTAATCATTCACTCAAAAATACTGGCTGCCTTGGAGAGGATTCCCAGGAAACAAATAAGCAGACAAAACCTTGGCAAGAGTCATGCTGCAGATTGTGTATAAAATACCATGGGATCAGAGTTGAGGAGGGCCTGACTCTGCCCAGGAAAGCAGGGGAGGCTTCATGGAGGAGGTGACATCCAAGCTGGGATTGCATCAGAGATGGTGAATAGATTTCCTCCTGCAGGCCAGGTCTGGGCGCCTGAAGTGTTGTGTTGGGAAGTATTGTGAGGTTGGGCTCATAAATATCTGTGGAATTAATTAATAATGGACTCAAAGTTTCTCTCATACCCAGAGAAAGAGAGAAAGAGAGACAGAGAGAGAGAGCGTCTGGACTCTCCTTGCATTGCAGTTTGAGTACTCAAATAAAAATAAATGATGTAAAATATCTTATTTCTGACAGTCTCTCAGCTTCTTTAAGTTCTTTTAATTCTCATCCCAAGTAATTTTTTCTTACCCAGAGTCTGTGGGGACTTCAGCAGGTGAAGCCGCTTCTCTTGGTGGTGTTATTTCCAACGTGTTCTAGGTATTCCTTTGTTGGCAATATTCTATTAGATCAATGCTCTTTTTGAAACCCTGTTGCCTAGAATTTTATCACTTTTCTTATTAGCCATCTTTGCTTATGTTACCTGGGTCAACCTAATGCAGTTTCCCTGTACATCTGTCAAGGTAATCCATTTGCTGTCATCCTGCATTTTGAGTCAAAACAAATACATATACTAATCTTTAATTTATAGCATGAATTCCATTATATCATGCAGCTCTAAGAGAAAGGCTTTATTTTGATCCCAAGATGTATTCTGTGAGCGCCACTTAATATCACGTTTGTTCAGAGAGCTGAATAAATCTAGCTGCTCTGTTTGCTGCCAGAGTTATTAAATACACTCTGAGTTTTAATGCTGTTAGTTCTTCCCAAATTTTTGCTGAAAAAAAAATATTTCAAAGAGAAATATTTAGGTCACTGACTGAAGTAAGCTTTACTCTGAACACTTCATTACAGAATGGTTCAAATGGTCTTTTATGTTATTAAGTGATTACATACCTTTTATTTTTACATAATAGTCCTGGCCCTACTATTCAGTGAAGGATGGATGGCAGGAATTATAATTATTGCTATTAAGTGGTAGGTATCACATTATGAGACGTATGATCCCCCAAATATGTCTGTTTAATGAACACATTGCTCTTTTTATAAAGAATGGATTTTGCGGGCCTGTGTATGTCCCTACTCAGCAGCTACTTCTAGCCAATTAGCTCATGCACGGATCAAATTCTTTGCTAGGACAGATGGGGCCCTCTCATTTCTGCATGCACGAATTTTCTCTGGAACACTTAGTTTTTGTAGCTTTGTTCCTCTAAATGGGAGCAGAAGAAGGCAGCTTTTGAGGGCCAGGAGGGGACAGGTGCTTTGGAGTCCAGCGCACTGGTAGGGGCAGCGCAGGTACAAGCAGTGGGGCAGAGTCTATCCATGCCTCTGGGTCGAGATTTCAATCTCTCCTCCCCAGTGATAAAAGCTCACCACACTCGGCGCCTCTGGCTCATGGGGGAAAGGAACATTCATTTTCTTAAGGAAACAAACACTAAGTCCATCTTCTACAAAGGCTCAGTGTCAGACAACTGTCTCTATTGATAGCTTTGGGTTTTTCTTGTACTGAGGATGGTGAACTAGCTCCAGGAGCAATGTAAGCCCCCCCGCCCCGAGTCTGGCCTCAATAGACAGGGGGTCCCTAAACTTCTACACATGAGGGTATTTATGAGTTTATATATAACGTGGGACACAGTGAATAGACGTTAGGATTATAGCTATAGGTACAAGCATGTTTTTTGTGTCTGCACATGTGTTATGAGTGTGATCAAATGTCTCTTTTCCACTCACTAATCTAGGGCAGCTACTTAAATTCTTTGTGCCTCAGTTGCCTCATTTGTAGAACAGGGATAGTAAGAGGACTCATGGCATAAAGTCATGGTGGGACTCTAATAAGTGCCCGGCGTGCAGAAAATGTTCAGCAAATGTCAATGGCAGTGATTGATATTACTTGATAATGCCAAGATCAGATGAAATGCTTTGGTTCTGGAAATCTCTATGCTTTAGCTTCCCCTTCTTTAAGTAGAGATGATAACACATTACAGAATTATAACTAGGATTCTGTGAGTTAATACACAAAAAATGCTTACAGGGACATAGTATTAATAGCATACTGATTCAGAGCGTGAACTGAATGGTTCCAGTACCTAATATTGGTACAACATTGGCCTAGCCACCTAACCTCATGTGTGTGTGTGTGTGTGTGTGTGTGTGTGTGTGCACGTGTGTGTGTAATAGAGATGGTCGTGTGTTCCTTATGATCCCCATTCAGTAGAGGGGGAAGCTGAGACAGAAAGGTGAAATATTGCGCACAAACCCACACAGTGTCAGATTTAAATTCAGGCCGTCTGATTGCTGAAGAGCAACTTAACATCTGAATTTATATTGAGAAATTATAATTTTACAATAACATTATCCCCTAGAGCTTCAGACAGTATAAAAACATTAAGGCAGACCATCAAGGTTGCATAAAAAAGCACATTTGCCTGTATCTCAAATTGTCTTCTGCTGATCCTTTCTGCACTCAGTGTGCACTTGCTTGTTACTTCCTGCCATTATTATTTTTGTCCCTTCCCTCCCACACATTTTGCAAAAGTATTTATTTTTCTCTGAGAATCAGGACTGCCTCTTTGAGAAGGGGGAGTATCCAACACGGGGGTGCTCTTAGAAGGTGTGTTTGGTCTAGTCCTGGAATAACCCAGCGGGATCTCTCTCTCTCTCTCTCTCTCTCTCTCTCTCTGTCTCTCTCTGTCTCTCTCTGTCTCTCTCTCTCTCTCTCTCTCTCTCCATATCATTCTGCCTTTCGTAGCAAAGGTTTCCTAACGGCTACAACAGACACCCCTGCATTTTAGTGACATGAGCAGTTTTTCACAACATAGGTGGACTTCTGCTTTAGACCCCACAGCACATTCTGCTGGGGAGTGGGGAGGCCCTGATTCATGCATTTTTAGAGAATGAGATTCCTTCCACAGTGAAATTCAAACACCCAATGCCCAAGGTCATTCCAGAGTGAGAAGAGAGATTGTGGAATTTCCTTCATGAGATTCTATGGCCCCCTCACGTCACGTCCATTGGCCAGAGCTCAGTCACACGACCTCAACTCAACCTCAAGCGAGAACGGGAGATGGAGGCTGGCCATGGGCCCTAGATAGACAATTAAAGGGGTTCGTGAATACATCTGCGATCCTTGCCATCACCTAGGCTGAAGGCCTTGAGCTTCTCGGTTCTGCTCTTTCGGTCAGCAGTTATTACGCTTCCCACACCCCGGCTAAGCCTCTTCCTCCAGGGCTGGCCTATTTCATGGGCAGAAATGTCCCCTCAGGCATACCATCAACGTTTTCCCACTCCAAAGGCCGGGAAAGGCTGACCTCTATTTGCTGAGTTGCAACTCACCCTGGAGAAAAGTGAGAAGCGTCAGAACACTGACATGAAAGAGCTTCCGGCAGGAATTCAGCCTTATCAAACCTTAGCATTTATTAACGCTTTGACAAACAGGGGACATGAGGCCTACAGAATTAACTGCTTAAGTGAATGTGCAAAGAGCGGATGCTTTCTTCCCAAGTGAGCCCTCTGAATGAGAAAAAGCGGCAGCATTTTGTAAACAGAATCTAATCTTCAGCCACACATCTGGAAGTGCAAACTCCCATCACGTTTCTCATAATTATCAGATATTAATAATAGCACAGGCACAAGAGGAAAGTTACATTTAGAAGCACAGCGACCCAAAACCGTAATCCTCTTCTGAGCTGGATGGTTCTGAGTGACTTTGATGCCAAATGTTTTCACACCTGCAGCAGGGAAACTTAATCGAAGGTCCTTCTGTGAATGAAATCAGAAGTGAATTGTACGCTGATGGGAGTGTTATGTTCTGGAGTTTTCCTTTTTGGAATTCTGATAGCACACAATTCAGCCTAACCCCCAGTCCACGGTGCATAAATATGATAGGTTAATGTGTGTCTGTCCTGTTTACTTTCCCACCTCTATCCTAATCTCTGCCTCCACTGAACTCCCCTAAACTGCCTCCCAACTTCTAATGTGATAGAAAAAAAGATCCACATCTTTGACATTATATGGTAATGATTTGTGCACGTAAATTTCCATCAGGAGTTGTACTATGGAGCTTGTGTTTCTTAGTTTTTCTTTATTTAGCACTGTGCCTTGGCGACCTCTCCAGAGTGCTGTTAGCCGGCTAGTTCATTTCCACGGCGAGTGTCCACTGATGGACTCTATCTTGCTTCTCCTGTTCCTGAACACACATCATAAGAATGGTCTGTGTCCACTAAATTTAAGCAATTCCTCAGTCCAATGGCTCAAGGTGAATTTTCATTGCCTCAAACGTGCCTCGGGTATAAACACTGTATTTACCTAGTTGTTTTAAATTCATATTTCAAGGTATTACAAGGAAACATTCAAAGCTCATTTTTTCCCCAAGTTTTTCAGTTCAACTTACAAACCTTACTATTGTATATGTAAAGCTAATAAATGTTACAATTTAAACTAAGTTAAACTTCTCCAAATATTTTAAACGGCATTAAAAAATTAATATTTTACCTTTAAAAAGTATATTAAGATGCTGACGTAGGTACTAAGAGAGGGTGACCTGTTCAAAGTTTGGTGGTCAAACCCTCACAAAGCCATACCTTGATCATGAAGTGCAGAGGAATCGTGAGCTCACTGTACTTCACCTATTGCCCAGAATGAAACGCAGGGGTCTCCGCTGCATTAGACTAGAACTCGAAGCTGCAAAACCTTCAACACGGAACGCTAGCATGTAAGTCTGTCGCTAGGGAAGGTGAGAGCCTTTCAGTTTTCCACTTTGACTCCCAGCCACCTTTCCCCACTTTTGTTTCCATCCCTTGCCCCTTTGTGTGGGATCGTCTTGCTGTGGAGAGCTGACAGCACCTCAATCTCTGTCACAGAGCCTCCTTGCTCTTTGTGGCATCAAAGCCATCCAAAGCATTTGGGCACCTGCGTGCTCTGTGTCCCCTCCGCAGTGAGAGAGCACCTTGGTGCCAGGAGATCAGCTTCCCGGCTCCTGTCTGCTCCAAAGACAGCGCGAGAAAGGAGCGTGCGCAGATACCCGAGTAGATACGCTTGTGTCACTCTTCCGAAAACGCGAGGAGGCAGAGAGAAGAACAGAGGAAAATATTAGAAAGAAATCGCTATTTTTAAATAGGACATTCTTTCCACTTTATAATCTCTCTGTTGAGTGAAGAGAAACGAAAAAAAAAAACCTTAAAGGGTACAAAAATGCAGTTGGATAGACAAAATAAGACCTGGTGTTCGCTGGATCATTAGGATGACGATAGTCTACAATAATCTGTTATATATTTCAAACGGCTAGAAGAGAAGAATGTGAATGTTTCCAGCTGACTCTGCTGTGTGGACAGGTGCTTGCTCAGTCATGGGTCCTCACTGCGGGGAGGGGTGTGAATTGTGACCCCCCCCCAACATTCGATTTCTATTAAATTCCTCCTACTCAACAAGTGATTTGGTGGGAATCAGCCTCTAAATCTCACAAGACCCTCTGAGATGATACTGTTGTTATTCCCATTTTACAGGCAAGAAAACCAAGGCTCAGACAGGATGGTAATGTTGCCCCAAGACTTGTACCTTATAAGGGAGTGCACCAGGAGGCAAACCTAAGGGCTGTGACAGCCAAGTTACCCTGTCTAGTCCCATACTGAACACTCGGTGTTGCACTGACCTGCACATCTAGCCTATAGCTCTGAGGGCAACTCTCTGGATGAAAGTCGGGTCCCTAAATACAGGCAAGGTTGCAAAGTGTTTAGGGTCACTTGAGTCCGTATTCTATCCCCTCACTAATGTGTGGCCTTGTGAAATTTATACTAAACTCCCAGGTACCTCGATTTCTTCATCTATAAGCTGTTTAATGACATCACCCCCCACGTTGAGAGGCTGTCCTTATTTGGATGAGTTAAAAATGTAGTAAGCCCTGTGATTACAGACCCAGCAGAAACACAAGTTCCGTTGCAATGAGCATCTCTACCTGCACCGTAAACCCAGGCAGCATGTCTACACTGAGGATTCATGTTCGCCAGGGCAACCCTCGGAGTAGGAATGCAGACCCAGGACTTTTCATCCACCCATTAGGAATGGCAACCAGATGGCAGCAGGGTCATTTGGGCAGAATGGCACTTACTTAGAAAGTCCTAGGCAGCCACAGACACCTTCTAGGACCAAGGAAGAAACTTCTTTGTGAGCAAATGTGGCTCCAGAATGAGACCCCAGAAAGGGAAGGGCTGTCGCAGGAAAGCTATTACACTTGCTTTGTCTGTTCAAATCTCCTGCCCCTCGTTACTTCCAGGGAGGCGCACACCTGGTCATATTGGCTCTTTGCAATTACTCTTTGTGCTGAGGGTGGCTGAAAACCAAGCTCCCTGCTCAGGAGGGACCGCAGACGAAGCAGCACCAGCTCTATTTAGGTCAGCAGGGCAATTAGCGTCTACGAGAAAACGGGCCCGGCCAGCTCAGCATTCAGAGACACCTTCCATAACGTTCCACTCTGTGCTGCGCAGGTCAGAGCGCCTCCTAAGAGAGTGGCCCGTCTCGCTTTTCTGAACAATGCTTCCTTCTTTCTCACTGTTTCCATTTTTCCTCCTGACACTTAAATCACCGCAGTCGGATCATGTTCTCTGCTAAGAGGAAGTCAAGATGTGCTTTTGACCTGCTTGGAGCCAGCAATGACAGGGTAGCTGAGGAGGACACACACTGCACGTTTTTTTTTTTTTTAATAAAATAAATGCCTGACTCTTCACTTAAGCTGGAAATGCTTTCCTTAAAACTTGGGATACATGGGGTAGGCAGCGATTTCTTAAGGTGAAAAGCAGCTTAATACATGAAAATTAAAAAAAAAGTAAATTAGATTTTATCAAAATTAAAATCTGCTTTTCAAAATAAGACAATGAACAACCTAGAACACATTACGTGCATCACTTACATCTAGAATGTATAAAGACCTCTGAAAATTCAACAACATTTCCTTTCTTAGAGAAAAACAAACTATAAAGAAAAGACAATAAAATACCTTCTACTTTGAAATAAAAGTATCATAAGGTCTTGCTTATAATCCATCTTCTCTATTAAATAATAGGGGCCTAGTCTGTTATTTCCAAGTAGGTGTTTGTCATGCCAGTTAAAACTTCAAACGTCCATTTTATGTGGCATTCAAAAACAGTTAAATTTCTAACAAAATTGTGTTTTTTAGTATAATTTTGTATTACTCACATAGCAACTAGTTTTTCTCTAACAGCTTCAATGAGGCATAACTGATGAGATATTTAGGGTGTGCTATTTAACATGTTTTGACATACTTGCACACTCTTGAAACAATCACCACAGACAGGTAAGGAGACATCCGTCACCTGTAAGCATTTCACTGTTCCTACCTAGCCTCTCCCTCCTACCTTTTCTACTTCCCCTCCTCTGCTTCATTTGTTTCTCGGGAAACAAGTGATCATCAACTCTTGGCCGTTACATGTTAGCTTGCATTTTCTAGAATTTTATATAACTGTAATTATATATTGTTCATTTTTTTTTGTCAGTCTGTTTTTCCTTAGCAAAATTACGTGGAGAGTCGTCCCTGATGGTGTGTGGTTTGGAGGCGACTGTGATCATGGCAGCTGCTCAGACACCCAGGCTGACAGAGGGTTTGTCTCTGCAATGGCTCCGCTATTATTATGTCCCTGGGAAGAGAACACTCTGCATCACACATTTTTTTTTTTTTTTTGGTGGTAAGAATACTTGACAGGAGATCTAACCTCTCACATTTTTAAGTGCATAGTATTAATATATTATTTTTGTTTATAAGTACAATGTTGTACCGCTGCTCAGAGTCATGAAGTATTTGTCTTTCTCTGCCTGGCTTATTTCACTTAGCCTGATATCCTAGAGATTCATCCATATCTTTACATATTGCAGGATTTCCTTCTTTTTAAAGGCTGACTAGTGTTCCATTTTTTGTACATACCACGTTTTCTTCATCCATCTGTCTGTGGGTGAGCACTTAGGTTGTTTACACATCTCTATCGTAGGGTAGTATTTATTTTCTAAGGGACCCCCACGCTGCTCTCCATAGTGGCTGCGCCATTTTGCAGTCCCATCAACAGTGTGTGAGGTTCCAATTCCACCATGTCCTTGTCAACACGTGTTGTCTTTTGGACTTTTAACAATAGTCACAGTCATCCTGGCGGATGTGAGATGACATCTCCTTGCGGTTTTGATTTGCACTCCCTGATGATTAGTGGCCTTTAGCATTTTTTTGTATACTTGGTACAAACATTGGTTCTTAACTTTTTCCTAACTCTTAAAGCTCATACCTTATTGACCTATGCAAGTCATATATCCATGCTTAAGCTCAAAGAGGAAAACCAACATCTTCATGAATCACTATATTACCTGCTACAGTGAATATATGGTAGTTTTTACACACACACACGCTCATAGAAGAGATACAGACCCCTAAGAGTCCCGAGTTGCAGACATCCCAGTTATTTCCTTGCTAAAGAGAAACAAGAACACTGTGCATGAGCCGATTAGAAAGTGAAAATAAATAAATATCCAAGACTGCTAGAGAGAGGTAGGACAACATGCTGAATAATCAATGTGTTTTTTGTTTGCTTTCTAAGTATTCACAGATGACGGCTGGGTTTTCACTCTGGCTCCCACAACACAGTAAAGTTGAGCTATGCTCTGCCCCAGGTCATTCTTTTTTTTTTTTTTTTTTTTTTTTTGCATAAATAAACCGGTTTGGTAAGTTTATTTTAGTTCTTTGGTTTGGTTTTTTTTTATTATTATTATTTTTATTGGGTGAAAATCATTTAATTGTACACTTAAAATGGAGTGTTGGTTGTACGTAGATACAGTTGGAGCACTATGTATGTACTCTCTGGACTACTTTGACAGAGCAGGTTTTTGAATGTAACAAGATAAGTCAAATTGAGTGATAATATATTTTGGGAAATCAGCTCACTACAAATTGTGACTGTAAACATTGTACTGTAAATGCTTTGTAGTTTTCCCCCAGGTCATTCTTGATGGTGTTAAAGCATAGGCTGATGGTGTTAAAGGAAAAGAAAGCAAAGGTTTATATTAATGATATATTACCATAGATTCCTCATGATCTAGAAAATGATCACTCTTGGAGGGACCAAGGACAGAGACCATTAAAGATTATTTAAATTGATGTTATAAAAATCATTCAAGTGGACTCAAATAGCTTTTTTCTTTTTAAGCAACAACAAGAAAATGAGACCAATTGATCAATCAGAAAATAGCTTTTAAATCAATTTGGTGATTCCATGAATTGGGCTTATTGAT
Organism: Lepilemur ruficaudatus; assembly: GCA_963574885.1. Classification (NCBI taxonomy): domain Eukaryota; kingdom Metazoa; phylum Chordata; class Mammalia; order Primates; family Lepilemuridae; genus Lepilemur; species Lepilemur ruficaudatus. The sequence goes on along the minus strand of CAUYRT010074460.1, from coordinate 2,749 downwards.
GTGTCTTTTGTATAAAAGGCAAGTGATTCAGTGATAAGCAAGATTTCTGGCAAAGACAAAAAATAGAAAAGATGCAATTGGAGTTAGCAAGCATTACCCAATATCCCTTGCTGTGCAATTGGGTACCATTGCAATAGTTGGGGACCCCCAGGGGAAGTAGATTATTCAACACCTACAAAGGAGGGGCCTTCCCTCTTATCGATTGGAGAGTGAACAGAGGAAACACAGCTCGGACCCTGTGGCCGAATCTCTCAGGCTCCAGACCCACTGACCTTCCTGTCTTCACATCCACCACCATTCTTCTCTCACCCCTTCCCGCAACCTCTCCCCCAGGAGAGCAAATCCTTTCCTAGTCTTCGGAACAGGAAACTTGGCTTCATAATCATTTTTCCCTTCTGTCCTCAGTCCCGGATTTTAACCCTAAACCAATGGAACAAAACAGGAGGTTGGATGGAAGAGATAGGAAAGAAAATAAAACAAAACCAAAATAAGACGGTGAAATCTTTTTACAGTTAAAACTATTTTTCTTGTTTACGGTCATGAAAAAAAAATAGACTAGGTTGATCCATTTGTGTCTTGACTGTTGGGTTTCCAAGAAGAATGGCTCTTGGTTCCTCAGCTCCAGGGCTACCAGCAGATGAGGTGACGCCCTAGGGGTGAAAGGCCATTGCTTGGAAACCGGATCTGTTAGCAAGTGCATGCGGTTGTGCAGAATATTTTATGCTGTGCCACACAAAACAGTCTTCTGTATCAGGAGATACGACTGTCTCTCTGCTCTGAATAATGTGTTCTTCTCCTTGGCAGAAATCAGGCTTAACAGGTTTCTGAAGATAGCCCATCAGAGCATAAGGACTTCTGTGGGCAGTGGTGGGAGCCAGTGTGACCCTTCCCACCCCATTCTTAGCTTTCCTCCCTTATTTTTCTCCCTTCCTCTCAGCCTCTCTCTTGAAGTACATGCTTTCCCCAATCACTGAACACGCAAATAAAATGCCAAGGTTATCATAATACAACGGCAGCCTTCAAAAGTTGTGTGAGGGACAGCCAGAAATAAAACATGCTCATCCCTAAAAATGTAAGAAAAACAGAAAAGTAGAACAGGAAGACAAATGCCTATAATTTCATGAGTATTAGGTGACATTTTTCAGCCTGATCTCACATCTCCCTAAGTCCACTTCTCAGGATCAAAGCAAGGAGCCTGCATTGCTCTCCGTGTCTCTCCTCAGTCTTTCACTTGCTCCTTCAAATGCCAAATGAGAACAACTGCAACTTTAAATAAATGCAAAGACTTAGGCTTAAAATCCCTCTTTCAACAAATACCCTTCTTTACAGGGGCCACGATCTCGAAGCTCCCCACATATAAAGGGTCCCCAGGAGCTGTCCACGGGATAAATAAGAAGCAATTGGCATTTTGATCTTTCTCAGGTGAGAAGCTAAATCCTGCTTATTTACACTTACAGAAAGGCACTTGTTGGCTTTTTCCGGGCTCAAGTCACTGCGCAGGATTGGCATGCAGAGGAGACCACATTGTAACAGTGAGATAATCTAGGCACAGTGATGGGCAAATATTCAGGGAGGAAAAAGCACCATGCACTAAGATTTGGTTCTGAATAGCAACTGAGGAACAAGGCAAAGCTCCTTGAGCACCTGCTACAGAAAGGAAACAGCCTTTGTGCTGACAAAGGAATGCTCTCAAGTCAATTAAGTGGCCTTTCAGAAAGTTGATCTATTCACTGAATATATAAATTTTGAATACTTTTTGAATATGTGAATTTAAAAAGATACAAATAATCAAGAATAAAAAATACATACACTGAATTTAAAACTACTTTTAATGTCAACCATTTGGAAACACATCACAGACATAAGCCATGAAGACTTTTATTTCCAGACACTGTTATAAAAATGGGGCTGAGCTTGACAAAAGCTTGAAAGGTACTTTCGTGAATTTTTTCTTAATGTTTATGTATGTGCACTGTTGACTTTTTAAGTATGTAAATCTGTGCTCTGTGAAGATGGAGGATGCTTGTTTTAAAAATGCCCTGACAGAGAACTGATGCATTTGGAATGAAGAACAGCACACTTATCCAGGACGCACTCACGTCAGCAGCAAGATTTCCTTTATCTCCAGACTACATGGGGGAACTGACAATTGAAATGAAAAGTGGAACTTTTTTTCCCATATACCTGTTGCCATTTGTATGTCTTCTTTTGAGAAATGTGTGTTCAGATCCTTTGTCCATTTTTTAATCAGATTATTTGGTTTCTTCCTGTTGAGTTCTTAGAGCTCCTTATATATTCTAGTTATTAGTCCCTCGTCAGATGGGCAGTTTGCAAATATTTTCTCCCCTTCTGTGGGTTGTCTCTTCCCTTTGTTGATTGTTTCTTTTGCTGTGCAGAAGCTTTTTAGCTCAATGTGATTTCATTTGTCCAATTTTGCTTCGGTTGCCTGTGCTTTGTGGGTATTACTCAAGGAATCGTTGCCTGGTTGCCCAGACCAATATCCTGAGGTGTTTCTCCAATGTTTTCTCTCAGCAGTTTCACAGTTTTAGGTCTTGGATTTAAGTCTAATCTATTTTTTTTAATTTTTTTTTATGTATTTTTATTTTATTTTATTTTATTTTATTTTATTTTATTTTATTGGGGGAAAACTACAAAGCGTTTACAGTACAATGTTTACAGTCACAATTTGTAGTGAGCTGATTTCCCAAAATATATTACCACTCAAGTTGACTTATCTTGTTACATTCAA
>CAUYRT010074457.1:0-36705 GCA_963574885.1 Lepilemur ruficaudatus | reverse complement strand
AAATCTTATTTAAGTTTATGAATGTAACTATCTGTTACTGTTCTAAAAATGTTTAAAAGAAACTATAGATAAAGGAAGATAAATGTGAATGTAAATGGTCACACAGCCCTGGTCCCTGGATCCTACCCTTGCCCTCCCCTGCCCCAGTCTGTCCTCCCCACAGCAGCCACAAGAGGGCGCCTGTGAGCACCTGAATTAGGACCCATCCCTCCTCTGCCCACAGCCCTCTATGGCTCCCACCTTCCTCAGGGTCAAAGCCCAAGTCCTTCCCTGTCCCCTCCCTACTCACTCCCCCTCCTCACTCTGCTCCGGCCACACAGGCCTCCTCTCTGTGCCAACATGCCAAATGCGGTCCTGCCCCAGGGCCTTTGCATGGGCTGTGCCCTCTTCCAGAATGCTTTTCCTCCAGACATCCCACTGCTCCCTTCCCCACCACCTTATTTGATCCCTTTTTTGAGTGCATGAAAAATCAAGTATATGTAGGTGTGTATGTATTAGCTAGCTAATGCTGTGTAAAAAATTACTCCCCTCCAAAAAAAATTAGCAGCTTAAAACAACAAACATTTATCATCTCACCCAGGTTTGGTTCTGAGGGTTAGGAACTCAGTAGCTGCTTAGCTGGGTGTTCTTGTGATCCAGTGTTTGAGGAATAAGCATCTAAGATTTCAGGATTCAGGATCTGAGATCCAGTTGTTTGGGTGGAAGGATCTCCAAGGGTTGGAGTCTCCGTGGTCTCTTGTGGAGTTGGCAGGATGGGGTGATCTTCTTCCAAATTCAGTTACATGGCTACTGGCTAGAGTTCGTACTCACTGGCTTCCTTCAGAACACATGATACCAGAGACAGAGAAAGAGAGACAGGGAGAGAGAGAGAGACGTGACCAAGATAGTAGTTGCAGTGTCTTTTATAACCCAATCTTGGATGTAATATAGCATCGGTTCTGCATTCTCTTGGTCAAGGGGACCCACCCTGGGACTGTGAGAGAGGGAACTTCACACAAGCGTAAATACTAAGAGGGAAGAATCGTTGGGGAATAACTTGAAGGGTGAGGATCACCGTCTACACAGGAAAAAGTCTGGAAGAATATAAATTAATAGCCTCACAGTGGTTATCTAGAGGCTTTCAGATACACACATATATATTTATATCTATGTAATCGATATTCTGAATTTTCTATTTTTTCTGCAATGAATTTGAATCACTTGTTATGGGGTGAATTTTATCCACCACAAATGTGTGGCTTAAGTCCTAACTCCTAGGACTTGTGAAGGTGACCTTATTTGGAAATAAGCACTTTGCAAAATACAAAAATGTATCCGCTTACAGTTCTAGCCTCCAGAATTTTAATTCACAGTAGCCCAAAAGATGAAAGCAACCCAAGTGGCCACTGACAGATGAATGAATGAACACAATGTAGTCCATCCATACAGTGGACTATTATTATTCAGCCACACAAAGGAAGGAATTTTTGACACATGCTACAACACGGCTGGACCTTGTAGGCATTATGCTAAGTGAAATAAACCAGATGCAAAATGACAAATACTGTATGATTCCATTTATATGAGGTCCCTAGATTCGTCAGAGTCACAGAGACAGAAAGTAGAATGGAGGTTGCCAGGGGCTGGAGGGGAGAGGGAAGGGGACGTTATTGCACAATGATGTGAATGTGTTCTTGGTGCCACAGAACTGTATGCACACACACACAAAAAAAATGCTTTTCTTACTGGATATAATAGTATTTCTATTTTTAGCTCTTTGAGGTATAGCATTATTAGGCATCTACCCAAAAGAGCAAAAGACATTCTATAATAAAGACATCTGCACCCGAATGTTTATGGCAGCACAATTCACTATTGCGAGGATGAGGAAACAACCCAAGTGCCCATCAATTCATGAGTGGATTATTAAAATTTGATATATGTTCACAATGGAACATTACTAAATTTTAAGAAATGACAGTGAGCTAGCACTGCTTATATTATACTGGATTGAGCTTGAGCCCATTATCTGAAGTGAAGTATCACAAGACCGGAAGAATGGGCCCCACATGTACTCACCATCAAATTGGAACTAACTGATCAACACTATGTTGCTCACATGGTAGTAATATTCTCCAGGGATTAGGGGGTTTGGGGGGTAAATACAACTAATGGATGAGGTGAGCATAGTAGGGGGGAAGGGCATGCCTCTAATTCTCCTTTGGTTGATGCAAAGACATAAAATGTAACCAAATGTTTGTACCCTCATAATATTCTGAAATTAAAAAAGAAAAGAAAAAAGAAAAGGCTTGCATGAGAAAGTGGTATTTAATTTGAGACATGAAGAAGGAAGAAGTGTTAAGAAGCTGAATGATTAACAAAAAAGAAGCTGAATAAATCGGTTTGAAACTTAAAGGAAAGTTCTGGGAAATTTCAGCATACAGATAGTAATTAAAATTAAAGGTTATAGTGCCACATAGGTAGAAAAGTTGTAAATAAAAGAGAAAAGAAACTAGAAAAGATCACAGAGGAATAAAATGAAGCTTTGAAAGAATATCTTGAATATGGTAGGAACTTAATATATTCAAGCTGATTCAAAATAAAGACTATGTTATCATGGGATTTATATTTAATATAGTTGAATGATATAGTATTATAATCTATGATATAACACTAGTGGGATATATTTTCCCATATTGTATTTATGTCTAAAATAATTTTTCACACCTCTTCATAGGTCACACTCTGTACTTTACCTTTAGGGACCTACTGAGACTTGAGTATATTTCCAGGTTTAGAAGCAAAGAAAAGTGGTAGACATAGGTCTTGAGGAGAAACATCAATGTCTCACAAGGTGACTACTTCAGGAGAGGCCATTACAGTTTTCTCAGTGAAAGCAGGATTAATCTTCTCAGATGGAGTGGAGAGGCTGCTTCTACTGGCAAAGATTCATTACAATTTAGGGCTGCAGTGTCTCTAATTTTATCAGAATTTTTCCATATATCTACTTTCCAAATCTCAGGATTCCATTTCTTCTCAATATCTTAACTTTAACAGTAGACACCCTTAACGTCAGGAATTCAATTTGCACTGTAATTTGACCACCTGCTGGATAAGATTCTGGGTTTTCTGTGTAGCAATCTGAGTTCTATGGCTACAGTAGATGAAGGTCTCTTTCAGGGCAGACATTGAAATTTTCAGATCATGTGTTCAGCACTTAAGCAGGGAATTCAAGTCCCTGAACTCATTTTTTTCTTTCTCTAATTTCTCTAGCGCAATTAGGAACAACAAGTCAATCTCATTACAGTCTTTTTAGTTTTACAAAAATATCCAGATATCATATATTGGTTACCTAAAATGTTGAAGCTTTAAGTATTTGATTCAGAATATCCAATGGTGATATTTTGGATTCTGAAGAGATATTAATAATTTGATATCAATAAATATCCAATCAGCTTACAATGGAATATTACTCAATTTTAAGAAATGACAGGGAGCTAGCACTGCTTATATCATCCTGGATTGAGCTTGAGCTCATTATCCGAAGTGAGGTGACACAAGATCGGAAGAATGGGCTCCACGTGTAGTCACCATCACATTGGTACTGACTGATTAACACTATGGTGCTCTAATGGTGGTGGTGTTCACCAGGGATTCGGGGGGTGGGGGTAGACCCACATCTGAGGGATGCGGTGAGCACTGTGGAGGGGAGGGGCATGCTTGAAATGTAGTTGGGGAAGGAAATTAGGCATCTCAATAAGGGGAAGGAAATCCTCTAAAACTGATTTATGTGATTAACTGTACATCTTGGTAAATTCTCTAATAATCATTTAATTGTACACTTAAAATGGAGTAAAGGCATGATATGTAAAGTATACTTCAATAAAGAAGAAAAAAAACTAGGAATAAATGAGAGCTTCCTCAAATTGATAAAGTACATCTACAAGAAACCAATGACCTGAAGACTCAGTATTGTCAAGATGTCAGTTCTTCCCAAATTGACCAATCTGTAGGGTCAATGCAATCCAACCAACATGACAGAAAGTTATTTTGTAGGTATCAGAAAACTTGTCCTAAGGTGTATATGGAGAGGCAAAAGATCCAGAATAGCCAACACAACACTGAAGGAGAAGAACGAAGTTGGAAAACTGATACTTCCCAACTTCAAAACTTACAGTAAAGTTATAGTAATCAGGAAACTGTGGTATTGGCAAAAGAATAGACAAGTAGATCAATGCAACAGAATAGAGAGCCAGACATAGACCTACATAAATATAGTCAACTGATCTTTAACAGAGTAGCACAGTATAATGGAGTAAAGATAATCATTTCAACAAATTATTCTGGAACCAGTGGGCATACACAGGCAAAAAAATTAATACAGATACAGACTTTACACCTTTCACAAAAGTTAATTCAAAATTGTCAGAGATCTACATATAAAACACAATAATATAAAACTCCTAAAAGATAGCACAGGAGAAAATCTATTTGAACTTGAGATTGGTTATGACTTGTTGCATACAACACCAAAGGCACAATCCATGAAAGACATTGATGGACTTCATTAAAATTTCATTTTCTTCTCTGCCAACGATACTGTCAAGAGAATGAAAAGATATGCTACATACTAGAAGCAAATATTTGCGAAATACATATCTGATAAAGGACTGTATCCAAATATACAAAGAACTCTTAAAGCTCAGCAATAAGAAAACAAACAATCTGAATAAGAAATAGCCACAGACCTTAACAAACACCTCAACAAAGAAGATGCATAGATGGCAAATAAGCATATGAAAAGATGCTGCACATCATATGTCATCAGAAAAATGCAAACTAAAACAACAATTAGATACCACTACACACCTATTATTATGGCAAAAATCCAGAATATTAAAACATCAAAAGCTGGCAAGAATGTGGAGCAATAGGGACTCTTATTCATTGCTAGTGGAAATACAGAATGGTACAGCCACTTTGGAAGATAGTGTGATGATTAATTTTATGTGTCGGTGGGTTAAGCACTACTCAGATATCTGGTAAAATATTATTTTTATGTCTGTCTGTGAGGGTGTTTCTGGAAGAGATTGGCATTGGAATCAGCAGACAGTAAAAGAGATGTGTCCTAACCAATGTGGGCAGGTACCATCCAATCAGTTGAGGGCTTAAATAGAACAAAATGGTGGAGAAAGAGGGAGTTCTCTCTCTCTCTCTTCTCGAACTGGGACATCTATCTTCTTCTGCCCTCAGACATCAGAGATCCTGATTCTCAGGTCTTTGGACTTCAGGACTTACACTAGTATCCCCCACCTTAGTTCTCAGGCCTTTAGCTGGAAGTTATGCTACAGTTCCCCTGTTTCTCAAGCCTTCAAACTCAGACTGAATTATATCAATAGCTTTCCTGGTTCTCCAGATTGAAGATAATATATCCTGAGACTTCTGTGTTTTCATAACCATGTGAGCCAATTTCTATAATAAATCTCCTCATATATTTAAAAAGAAATTATCAGTTAATACCAATTTTATGGTGAGTACTTATGTGCATATATAGTAGTAACATTCATCAGGTGTCAGGCGGGGTGGGGGAGGAGGAGACGTGTATACTTACACCTAATGGGTGTGGTGCACCCTGTCTGGGGGATGGACATGCTTGAAGCTCTGACTTGGGTGGGGCAAAGGCAATATCTGTAACCTAGACATTTGCATCCCTGCAATATGCTGAAATAATAGAAAAAAAAGAAATTATCTACTAAGCCATGAAAAGACATGGAGGAACCTTAAATCCCTATTACCAAGGGAAAGAGGACAATCTGAAAAGGCTACATAATACTGGATTCCAATTATATGACATTCTGGAAAAGGCAAAACTACAGAGACAATAAAAAGATCAGTGGTCACCAGGGTTTTCAGGGGAGAGAAAGATGAATACGTGGATCTCAGGGGATTCGGAGGAAAGACAAACTATTCTGTATGATACTGTAATGGTGCATGCATGCCATATACATTTGTCAAAATCCGTAGAATATACAACACAAAGAGTGGAATGGATTTTGATAATTATGTGTCAATGTTGGTTCATTGATTATAACTAATGTAGGATGTTGAGGCAAGGGAGGCTATATTTGCTGGGGTTTACAGTGTCTGTGGGTACTCTCTGCACTTTCCAGTCAACTTTGATGAGAGTCTAAAAATGCTCCAAAAATAGTCTTAATTTTTTAAAAAGTTCATAAAGCTGCTGTCTTGTGCTGTCATGGATTGCCAAGGCAATGGACAAGTTTCAATACAACGGAAAGATTCATGTTTTTGCCAAGTCCCTGGATGTCAAGGGAGCAATAAAGACAGGTTTGGGGTAAGTGCCTGATTTATGTCATGATGGTGGAATTGTATAATTTGTAACTAGACACCAATATCAACTTTCTTGACTTCATAATTTCCTTAAAAGTACACAAAAGATATTTCTTAAAAGCGTGCACACACACACACAAACACACACACATATACACAAAGCAACCTACTTAGAATATACCATTCAACACTGAGGTATATTGTATGAGTTGACAAAATCAAAGTAAAACTATTTAATTTTTAATGTTTTATACGTCAGTTTCCATTAACAGAGAGCAAAAAGTGGTATCATTGTCTATGTATTCTTTTTGGCCTGTTTTATTCCTTTTTTTTTGATTTCAGGAAACTACGGGGGTACAAACATTTTGGTTACATATTATGACTTTGTCACATCCAAACCATGATTTGAGATGTGCCCTTCCCCCCCCACAACGCTCACCACGTCCATTAGTTGTGAGTGTACCCATCCCCAACCCCCCTACCCACAAAGAATATTACTACTGTGTCAGCACCTTAGTGTTGATCAGTCAGTGCCAGTCTGATGGCGAGTACAAGTAGTTCCTATTCTTCTATTCTTGTGATACCTCACTTTGGAGGATAGAGCTCAAGCTCTATCCAGGAAAATATAAGAGGTGCTAGATCACCATCGTTTCTTATAATTGAATAGTATTCCATTGTATACATATTCCACATTTTATTAATCCACTCATGGATTGATCGGCACTTGGGTTGTTTCCACATCCTTGCTATAGTGAATTGTGCTGCCATAAACATTCGAGTGCAGATGTCTTTATTATAGAATGACTTTATGTATTTTCAACCAAAATGATATACACGTTAGATCAGGAGACATTGTGGATATATCACTGGTTTGTCTTCCTTTCGCTCTCAGTCCTCAAAAACTGACCTTAAGCCTTTTTAAGATCAACAGATCAATTTGTCTTGCAAGTAATCTCTCTTTTCTAGACATAAAGTCTCCTGGTATAAAGGCATAAGATATTATGAAAATCAATATGCTTATTTCAAAATGTAAATTTTCAAATTCAGAATTGTATTTTAATAGCTTCTAGCACACAAAAGGATGAATTTTAAAAACATACTTAGGTGAAGTTAAAAATAAGTTTTCTTCAAGATGAATATTTCTTCAAGATGAATATACATTTAGACTTTATAACACAATGGTCCTTGGCGGGGCGCAGTGGCTCGCGCCTGTAATCCTAGCACTCTGGGAGGCCGAGGCAGGAGGATCGCTTGAGGTCAGGACTTTGAGGTTGCTGTAAGGTAGGCTGACACCACGGCACTCACTCTAGCCTGGGCAACAAAGCGAAACTGTGTCTCAAAAAAAAAAATGGTCCTGAATCTTTTTATATAAAATATCTGGCCCAAAACTTTCTTTTGAGTCAGAAGATGATGGTTAGACTTCTTGTTTCCTAACAGTACTATGGCAGGAACTGGAAATTATACTTTCTTTGAAAATGTAGCTATGTTTTTATTCCACACTAAAGGAATAAATAATTAATAATAGACTGAAAGTAGCTGGATCCTTAATAGGTTATATCTTTCATGCTAAATCTATGATGAAACCAAATCCAAGCCCAGTGCCAAGTCAAAGCTCAATCACACCCTCAGAAGCATGATTGATTAGTCTTGTCTGCCTTGGCTGTGAGAGGCAACTCACCCTAAATATTTGTTGACTCTGCCTAAAGATTCCCTATGCAATCCATTGTAGGCTATTTCAATTCAATTAAAATGAAAAATCACAGAAAAATGATTTTCTTTTGTGGTATAAAATTTAGACGTCATTCTCCAAGATTTTATACTTCATCCAGAAAAGGTCAAGGATCCAAAGTTCAAGAAGGGGTATGATCAAATGATAAAATAGATTGGATGATAGTAAACCAGAGGAGAAGGAAGAAGATATTTAAATTGCCCAAAAACTGGAATAGGCTTTCTTGAAAGAGTTATATTAGGCTAGGCCTTGAGAATGTGTTTCAAAAGGCAGACAGAAGGGAATGATATGTATAAAGACATAGGAAATGAACTGCTGCATACCATTTTATTTTCAGATCTTTCTGAGGCTTCCTAAGTAGAAAACATTAAGTTCAAAATAAATAATCTCTCATTCGCTTTGCTTTTTTGTTTTCACACCTTGAGATGTCTTTCCAAATGTGGTCATCATAAACTACTTACAAGTAGAACAGACACAAATAGTTCAGCAATGAAAAGAAACATATTTAGCACCTTTATCTCTATGTTCTAAATCAGGAACCACCACTCTAGCATGATCAACAAAATGAGAGAGAGACAGATTGAGATAGAGAGAGAGCGAGAGGGAGGGAGGGGGATAATATCACAACAGCATATATCGATTGGAAGTAGAACCTTGCTGGGAACCATAAACAAAATATATAGAACTAATTTTCAAAAATAGCATCTATTAATATGAATAAGTAGACATCATAAAGTTATTTGGAACATCTTTATTCCTATTTCCTTGTGGCAATTATTTATGTGATTATTATTTTCTATAACCTTCTCTGCAACCCTTTCAAGAACTCAGCTTGTGGAGAAGTCTAATAAAGGTGCCACATTTAATGCTTGACTCATGTTTTCCAAGATTACAAACACAGTCGATTTTGAGCATATATTGTTTTCAATATGGTCACATCCTTTCTCACTCAAGTGCTATTCTGGGAAACTGAAATGACTTATTATCTGGGACCTATAGACCTCATTCAGTGCAATAATTTCATGTTACATCTATCAACATAAATTTCATTTCAATATTTTATAAATTTTTAAAATATATGCCTATTTGATAATGATTATTAAGGTCTCTTTTATTTCAAGATAGGCTGCCGTACTCTGCATTCTACTATTAACTATTATCACAGCACCCAGTTTATTTCCTGTATAGATCTTGTCATAAATAAGAACTAATTTATTTTTTTAAATGTATCTATGATATTGCCCCCTCTAGAATGTAAGAATTACTGTGTATAGCCGAGACCATATCTGTCTTGTTCAACATTCTATCCGCTGGTCCAAGCATAGTGCCTGACACTTAGGGGATGCTAAATAAATACATTTGATATAAGTAAATGGATGAACCACAGATAGATCTTAAAATTCAGATTGATATCATCACATATTGAATGTCATGAAAATCGGATAAATTCTCGAAACAGGTATGTAAAGAAAAATAAATGTCATGTTGGGAGAGGGGGACTGTTGAAGCAAACAGAAAATGTTTAGCAGTCAAACTGAAAGAGAGCTCACTTAAGTTGATGAGTAATGGATCCAAACATTTGAAAGGTCATTTCAATATTATTGGAGCCACAAATAGGTAAATAAATTAACCAAGAGAAATGCCCCTTATTATTAATGAATGATTTTTAGTCTTAATAGTATTCAAGACTGTTTTGGCAACCAAAGTCTAGTATTAAGACTTAAACTTATTCTTAAAGGAATAAGAGGAAAAAATTGAAGCCACAATAAGAATACTTTAGTCAACAGCAACAATTCTAGGACCCCTTATACCCTTTTTTTGTGGTAGCTTTATACTTTCTATTTAAATATAAATATTCTAAAAAGGACTGTATTTTGAACTGAAATGTGCTAAAGCTTAGGTATTGCTCCAAGGTAATGGATAATTATTTTGATTATAGTATAGATCAAAAGATAAGCATGACTGATGATTCTTTACTGAGGAAAATCTAAGTAATTAAACTGTGTGTTTCCTCTCCAGACCAGATGGATTAGTTTCCTTTAAGCCTTGGAGTTTCTGCAAGTTTTGATAAAATATTGGAGAATGAGATATTCTGGTTTATTGGCAATTTAGCATAAATCCTTTTCATTGTAAATTCTGTTGAAACTTTTCTGGGTTTGGTCCCTTTCTCACTTTACCAAGTACAATCAAATAAGCACACTTTAATCTTTCTTGGATAATTAATCTTATCAAAGTGCCCCAGGATTATCATTCAGCACATAGATTCTCATGGCTCAGGATAAACTCTTTGGAAATATGGAAAAAGAATTGCTTCTGGCCCCAAAACTTATTGTAGACGTGCCTGTATATACATTTTAGTGTCAAATAAATTGTATTCCTCTCTGTCTAAAAATATATGAGCCAAGTTCTAGATAATAAAAGTTTTAATTTCTGATATTTTGTTCAGCCATCCCAGTCTTCATTCAAGAGAGTAGCAAGTTTACTTTCATAATGAAGTCCCCAAAACTTGGACTGCTGAGATTAATTGGAAACACAGTATAAAGTGCCTGTTAAGGTAGAATAAGTAAATTCTCAACTGCCCTCTTCTTTCACCAATACTGACATACTAATATCAACTGTAAATAAAAATATGTGATTGAATATACTTAGAATGTCAGTTATCCATGATTTTTTCCTCATGCAAAATGTTTCTCAGACTTAGAAAGACTTCAGAAATGCTTCAATCAATTACTTCAGGAATCTCGGTGGGAATTTTTAATGAATTTTAATATTTAAATCAGGTTTACATAGTCTACAAAGTTACTTTTAATGTATAATAAATATTACACAAAAGTGTTATATAACTGACTTTTATTCCAAGGACTTTTCAATCTAAATATTAAAATGATTAAACAAATAACAAGTGAAAATGCTTTCCTTTTGTGCATAAACTGCTTAGCAGAGGGGACTCTACTAATGTTCATTTATTTCAAAGCAGAACCAAGATGTTGATCTTTGATCTGATAAAAAGGTCACTGTAGTTTAGAATGCTTATACTGCAATAGTTGCTAGTAAGTGTAGAGAGGAGGTTATTTTGAAAATATATGTTTTAACAATCTAATTCTATCTATAATCTTAGAGAAAATATGTACAAATGAATTTGAACATTTTGATGGTTGTATAAATAAATGAAAATATTGATTTGAGTCAGTTATGAGATTGTGAGAATTTTTGTCTTTGATTTATGTTATTATTTTGATATGGCATTCTCAATAATTTTCTTTACTTATTTTTTATTTTTGGGGGGGTAAACCCGCAGCTAATGGAAACAGGGCACACTGTATGGGGGAAGGACACGCTTGTAGCCTCAACTTGGGCAAAGCAAACACATCTCATGTAATCAAAATGTTTGTATCCCCATAATATTCTGAATTTAAAAATATATGTATATATAATACCTAGGAATAAACCCAACAAAAAATATGAATCACCTATACCTTTAAAACTACAAAATATTCTGGAGAGAAATTAAAGATTATGCTAATATATAAATAAAAACTAAAGTAATTTTTTAAATAGCAAAAGTAAAACAAGGCCAGAGTTCTAGCCCATTGCTAATTATGCATATAAGAAAAGATGTTTATAAAAATTATGTTCAAAATGCAATAAACTAAACAGATGTCCACAAGTGTTTCTACATGTTGGTCACCACAGTCATATTGTAAGACCAGTTTGTCAGTCTGTTTCCACAATATTTTTTGTTCATATTTGCCTTTTCTCATACAGCTAAGCTATAAGCTCACATCTTGGCTAAGCAAGAATCTTAGAAAGCAAGCACAGGAACACAATAAAGAAAATTACTAAGTTTTTGAGTAAATAGTGAGGATAAATAAATATCATCTTTACTCAACTCTACACTTTAATGGAAACCGTACAACATAAAAAATGAGGCAGCACATGAATTTAGCCTGTTATTCTAAGAATTTTTTCTTAAGAAAACAACCACTGAGGTGATGTCCTTCTCTTGAACTTTTTGTTCCAGGATCTTTTCCAGCCTGAGTACTGATATGTTTTGTTTGGATTTTCTTTTCTGGAGGAGGGGTTGAGGAAGGCACTCCTTCAGGAGTTGTTTACGTATGCTACATACTGGTGAATTTCTGAAAACAGGGGCAAAATTCCTCTCCAAATCAGTTTTTCAAAAACTCTGAAGCAAAATCTTGGGAAACCTACAAGCTGAGTCAAATTTTATAGCATTCTTCTCTGTAATGATTTCAAATTGACAACTTATGTTGACATTCATAATTAATTGTATAAAGTACCTATATCTTAACATGGTTATTTCATCTATGAATATTAATTATATATTTTACATTGATTGCACAACTTTTATCTCTTTAACTGAGATTTTGTAACTGTGATTCTGGAGGCATCTCAACAGTTTCCAGGTTTTGTGGCACTAAATACCATCAAAAGCCATTTTATGGCTCTCCAATCATTAAAACCTTAGTATTACTGGAGCAAAGAACTCTTTGCCTACCTGGGGATAATGCTACCGTTATGTTGGAGATTAATGGAGTAAGGATAAATGCCAAACACAGCATGGCCCTGTGTTCTATTTGACCCTGTAATCATTTAGCACTGGACTGGGATGTCTGTACCCCTGTGAACTTTGACTTTGCAATGCACTCAGGAAAATATGCAACCTATATTCTTTTTCTTAAGCAGAAGTGATTTTGGGAATAAGTTTTTTAAAACTTGTAAGGTCTTTCTGCCCAGGTCATCACCTCCTTCTGTGATTTTAAGTTGAGCAGCTTAAAGATAATATTTAAACATAACAATAAATTAAATTTTTAAATAAGAAAAAATCTAAAAGCCATCTTGTCTTTTCCTTTTATTTTTCTTTCTTTCTTTCTTTCTTTTTTTTTTTTTAAATCTTGGCACAGAGAAGCGGGAAGTTACTTAGCACGGTTCCGGGTTTGTCGCGCCCCGCCCGCCCTGCCTCCCTTCCTACCCCAGCTATATGCTCTGGGTCCCTCGGTCGGTCTGTCCTGCGGAATGCAACCCAGTCCATCAGGCCGCACCGGGCCTGCCCGCCGCGCATCTGCCCTTCTTTGCTGACTCCGCCCCGCATCTGTCCGGACCCGCCTCGCGTCTGAGCTGACCCACTGCGCGTCTGCCAGTCAGTCCCTCTGGACCTGCCGCGAGCCTCAGGCTGCCGAAATCACCGCGCCTCACTCGGTCCGTACCCAGTGGGCATCTTGGGTATCTGGGCGGTCTCTGGTCCCCCGCGTGTGTCTGTCTGTCTGTCTCTCTGTCCGATCCGCTGCCTGCACCCTGCCTGCCGGTCCAAGCGCACCAAGTGTCTAGTGTGCCCTTTCGCTGACGCTGAGTGCGCAGCGGCCCTTAGTGAGCTGCGAGCCTGCCGGAGACCGGCCGGGCAGCTGGCGGAGGAATACGCGCTCGGCCCCTGCCCTTGTTGATATCATTTTAAACCAACAGGAGCTCGAGGCCTGTATTTATGCAGACAACGGGTCTCCAGGCCTGTATCGGCAAAGCTAGTTGCGGGGAGCCAGACAGCTGCTTGATGGTTTCTTACAGTTTCACGGGGAAAGGGAAATTTCGTTCCTAATACTGGCTTTTGAAACATATTGAATCTGAACGGGTGGAAATTTTAAGTCCCATTAGGGAGAATAGATTCCTATTTGGGGTGCCTTTTTCTGATGCGTTTGTTCTGAGCCTGCTGACCAGCTGTTTCTGAACTTCATTTTCTCAGCCTCGACAGTGATTCTGAGTCTGCTTTTAGCTTCCCTTGGCCTGCCTTGGCTTCTTTCTGTTCCTGAACAGCTGTTTGGCCCATAGCTTAGAGAAAGCAGCCTTTTTTCTCTCCCAAGAGAACCTCCTCCCTGTGCTCAGAGAAATGGGGAGCGGGGAGCCTAACCCTGCCGGCAAGAAAAAGAAGTATCTCAAGGCCGCCCTGTATGTGGGTGACTTGGACCCAGATGTCACCGAGGACATGCTCTATAAGAAGTTCAGGCCTGCCGGCCCTCTGCGCTTCACCCGAATCTGCCGTGACCCAGTGACCCGCAGCCACCTGGGCTATGGCTATGTTAACTTCCGCTTTCCCGCAGATGCTGAATGGGCCTTGAACACCATGAATTTTGATTTGATTAATGGCAAACCATTCCGCCTCATGTGGTCTCAGCCAGATGATCGCTTAAGAAAGTCTGGAGTTGGAAATATATTCATCAAAAACCTGGACAAATCCATAGACAATAGGGCCCTGTTTTACTTATTTTCTGCTTTTGGGAACATTCTCTCCTGCAAAGTCGTATGTGATGACAATGGCTCTAAGGGTTATGCCTACGTGCACTTCGACAGCCTGGCCGCTGCCAATAGGGCCATATGGCACATGAATGGAGTGCGGCTCAACAACCGCCAGGTGTATGTCGGCAGATTCAAATTCCCAGAAGAGCGGGCAGCTGAGGTTAGAACAAGGGATAGAGCAACTTTCACCAATGTTTTTGTTAAAAACTTCGGAGATGACATGGATGACGAAAAACTGAAGGAACTTTTCAGTGAATATGGGCCAACTGAGAGTGTTAAGGTAATTAGAGATGCCAGTGGGAAATCTAAGGGCTTTGGATTTGTGCGATATGAGACACACGAGGCTGCCCAAAAGGCTGTGCTAGACCTGCACGGAAAGTCTATCGGTGGCAAGGTCTTATACGTAGGGCGAGCACAGAAGAAAATTGAACGCCTGGCTGAGTTGAGGCGGAGATTTGAACGGCTGAGATTAAAAGAAAAAAGTCGGCCTCCAGGGGTGCCTATCTATATTAAGAACCTGGATGAAACCATCAATGATGAAAAACTAAAGGAGGAATTTGCTTCCTTTGGATCAATTAGCAGGGCCAAAGTGATGATGGAAGTGGGGCAAGGCAAAGGGTTCGGTGTTGTCTGCTTCTCCTCTTTTGAAGAGGCTGCCAAAGCAGTGGATGAGATGAATGGTCGCATTGTAGGCTCCAAGCCCCTGCATGTCACCCTGGGCCAGGCCAGGCGCAGGTGGTGAGAATAAGAATACTCAATTTGTTTCAGCCTTAGCTGGTGCCTACTTAGTTTGGGCTCCTTTGTAATAAGGGGTTATTTTATGCCAGTTCGCAGGTTTTTTTAAGTGAATACGTTCTTTTGGAAAAAAAAATAGAAAACTTTGTTCATTTTAGTAAAGAACATAATTTCTAATTGTAAAATTGTCATTTTGTACTATTTTTTGATGTAATATCCTTAGGAATATGTAGAATAAAGTTTATTCCTCCACATTTTTTTTCCTGAACAGTCAAGATGAGGCATCTGATTAAGTATATCTCCCTCTTTATTTGAATAATACCAAATTTAATTTCTTTCATGAAAATATTCTTAACATAGTTCTTCTGAATCTATCACAGTGAAAACTTCTAATTTGCTTTTTGAGACATGAATGAAGCAGGGGAAAATGTATGTGATCCAGTTAACATTGGTGTATAATTTCACTTTAAATCATTTTAAATGAATGTTCATTGAAAAAAGATGTGAGGGTTCTGTTCTTTCCTTTTATTTATTTATATTTTTTGTTTCTTTTTTAAAGACATTGTGAGCATACCACAGATTTGACTGTGGCTTTGACTAAATGTTGGGAGTTGTCTTTACTAACTTCATGCCCAGAGAAGTAAGCATACTGGTGTTTTCTCAATAAATACCTTAGAAAATTAATACTTTAGGCAGTGGCTATTTAAATTATGAGTTACATCTTAAAAACCTTTCCTGAAAGATTTGATATTGGGGAACACTTTAAGTACCACTCCTACCACTCATTTTCCTGAATTCTTTAGTACTTGTACTTGGCTCACATTAAATAAACAAAAATAAATTGCCTTTACCTATAAATAATTTAATATTTTACCTCCAGTCTTTATCAACTATCGATATGAAAGGTAAATAGTCCATAGGATGATGTTGAAAAACTACTTTGAAGAACATCTTCTATTAAACTTGTTGATATCTATAGTAAATACTTTGAAGTATCCATGTGATAACATTCACAGAATTTTCAGAGTTAAGGAACAGGCCGTCTCTTTATTAACTTATTTGCCTCCATCCATTATGTGAGAACTGTTAACCCAATATGATTCTCTTTCTGTCTTGGCAGCTTGCAAATTCAGAAAAAATGTTCTCTTTGGTATTGGAGTAATATTAATTAGCCTGTAATTTCTAGATTGCAGATTCTCCACATTTCACCTGCAGTTCCCTGTTCTTACTGTCTGCCTTTCACCCATATTACACTTATTTTTGTACTTTTTGTATTGCCTTTCTTTTAATATATACCAGTTCAAGTCCATTTTGGAAGTAGAGAAATACCCAATTTATGTAAAATTTAAATAATTACTTTTTAAAAATATGATTCACTCATACCACAGATTAAACCATAAGAAAATTTTTATCTCTATTGTCAGTTGGTTTTTATTACCTTATATACAAATCTTCATTTTCATAAATAATATAATACAAATATATAATTTTATTAACATTTGTGTTAGCTCTATGATCATAAAATAATTAGAATAAGATGTTTCTATGTCATTGTTTATCTACAAATTGCATGTATGTTCATAACCAAATAATGTTTGGATAATTGGATCACATACATTTTCCCCTGCTTTATTGATGTCTCAAATGATTTCCATTTGCTTTTATTGATTATAAACATAATACATGCTCATTGTAAAAAAAATGTACACAATGTAAAAGAAGGAAGTAAAATTCCCAGAGTTCACAGATAACCACTATTAATATATTCAGTGAGTGCATATCCTTCCATACCTTTTTTCTTATGTATACATTAACATTTTTTTTAAAAAAAAAGCTATATGTACTGTTTTGTAATTTTTAATTTTAGAATGAACCATAATCATCTTTTAATGCCAATAAATATCAATCTATTTCATCATTTTAGTGACTGCATAGTATTCCATTGTGTGGATGTACTATAACTTATCTAAGCAGTTTGTTATTGAATCCAATTTCTATGCTTTCAGTATTTTTACCTGTGTAAACGATGCTGAGATGAACATGCCTTGCTTAAAAATACTATGAGTTATATAAGTTTGAGAAAAAATATAGCATGTAAAAGCTTAAATCTTCTAGGAAAAGAAAAATGCACATCATATTGATATATGTATCAACATTTTGGAACACCTTCAAAATATATTCTGCATTTAAATTGACAAAGAACTAAAACGGAGTTAATTTTTTGTATTTTATGAGCCTCCTTGTTTTACATTATTGTGATCATTAAAATATATGAAAACTATGAAACTATAAATAAAATTTTAAATAGTTATATGGGTAATTATTTATCAAAATACTCTCCATTTCTCCTTACCCATTACCAGTTTTCATTTAAATTTATAAACTTAAAGTGTCAGTGTTAGCCTGCAATCCTTTAAAAATGCTTGGATTCAAAATAAATCTAGAAAGATTTCTAGAAGGTAAAAATCATCAAGTATAAACATTTAGTACATGTTTTGAATTGCGTAAGTATTTAAATTATTACTATTTTTGAAAGGCCATCTAATACAGAGACAAGGAGAAATTTAAAAATGCTTAAGTACAGATGAAATCTATATGTTTAGGATTCTGCTAAATATTTGAAAATACTCTGTAAATTCAATTGGTGAAAATCGGGGGCAAAGTAGAAAGGAAAGATAATCCCTCTATTTGAACATAAACACCATGATACTTTTTAAATCTTGTACTTTTCATTTTTAGCTATATTTATAGACTCCTAATAATTAAGCATTCCAGGGAGGAGCAACACAATCGGACAGCTTAAATCAGTGACAAAGAATTTAAAAAAGCTTATTGTTCATCAATTCCTAGCACAAGGTAATTAGCAAAAATATACTGTTAATGGACAGGTTAAGAAAATTTTAATATAAGTTTTGTTTTGTTTTGTGTTTTTGACTTTTCAAAAGAGTCACTTGTACAAATTGTAAATGTGCCTAAGGAGAAGAAAATTAAGAATATTGCTTTGTGATTGCAAGCCATCATAGTCAAGGTTTTTCTGGAGAGGCTCCACTCTACAGGAAGTTTCACATATACTGCTGTCTATCTAGTAATAATGATGGTTAAGGAGAAAAATACCATGTTATATGTGTAAGTGATATTTTTAGCCCAGTGGGAAAAAGAATATTTAATGGGAGACTTAGGAATGGAGTGAATATCATCTTCTCTATAAAAAAATGGTCTAATTTAAGGAAATAATTAGAAATGTATGAATAAATGACTGAAGATAGATGATGCAAGTATTCCCAGCACGTATGACAATACCTGGACTATAGTAGACATTCCACAACTGCTTGTTGAATTAAATAATTCATTATCTGGGATCTATACCCTTCCATTTGTTTGCTTTCCAATTTTCCTATCAATATTTGACAAGAGAAGTAAGTGATTACAGAATAAGCTATTTTTATTAAGTTCCATCCTATGAAGAAATAATTGAGAACTGATTGGTTACATAGACTGGTGGGTATAGGTAGCGTTGTTGGTTACATAGTCTCCCTTATAGTGTTAAGGTTTTATCAGTGCTTTCATTCTTCTCATGCTCTCTTTTTTCAGTATGGTTTAAAACTTGATGGACAAGCTTGTCTTAAACAGAAAGAGCTTCTGATAATTGGCACAACTTAAAATAGTCTATTTGTAGAGTAACACATTTTGTAAGTTAATGGGATATTGCTTCAAAACCCATTTCACAAAGTCTTGCGCCTATGTTGAACTATATGGTCACAGTTATCCCTGAGATCCTAGTGCTTGCTCATCTGAAATGAATTAATTCTGACACTTTTGAGGGTATAATTTACTGCCCATGAAATGTAACCTAACAAATGGTTCCTTGGAGCCTGAAGAGAGGTAATGTATCTCACTTGGCTCCAGGGAATCATGGTCAGTATTTAGAAATAATCTAGCTATCATTGGAAAACTGAGAAGAGAAAGCCCCAACTAACTAAACATACTGAAGATGTAATTCCTATAAAACTTTAAATAACTAACTTCAAATATTTTCACTCTCAAAAGTCACAGTCAATTTTAAAATATTTCCCATTTGGTAGAAAAAATAATCAGTCTTCTCACTAAATTTCTCATCAAAATTTGGGGCCTTCACAGTTTAGCTTATTTAATTAAAAAAAAATATTTAATGCTTTAGGGAGACCATAGAAAAAGGGATGAGTGCTGATGCTGAATGGCGTGCCTGCCTCTTTGTTTTAGAACTAATCATAATTGAATTGCCAGATGTTGGTATCTTTCATGTGAAGAAACAAGCCTTCTATAATGTAAAGTAAATAATTTTACAACCTTTTGGGATTGAATTGAAACTTCCTAAAGGGTAAATTATGATTTTGAAAAATCAAGGACTTTAGGAATCAATATTTAGGGTTTTTTAAAAAGTAATTTTAACCTAATTTACACAGAATGGCAAACAACTTTTTTTTTTAAAGTCACCTGTCTTTGAAAACTTTGAGTAGGCTAAATCCTTGAATAAAACAAATACAAACAGGAATTTGCAAGTGTTTCTTTTTTGGTATTTTAGGAAGCCCAAAATGTATAAGCAAATGGTTTTATTGCACAAAAACCTATTATAGGTTAATTTTTTAAATGAAGAAATAAATACCTACTGTAGTCTTTTTGTGACAAAGGACAACTTTATTTCATTGTGATAAGGATGATAACAAAGTAATCCAAATGAGAATGAAGAATTTGTTTCTTTGTTCATTATAGAATTTTAAAAATGGGGGATTTTTAAATTAATTCAAGAATAACTAAAAGAAGAGCCATAGAGAAATAAATAGTAACTTAAATGTTAGAAATATAAATATAAGTGAATACTGTGAAGACATTAAAATTCTGCCTAGTTTTATATCTACTTTAAGGTGAAGCATCACAGTTTGCATTCAATTTGACTCTTACTGATTTGACTACTACAATGATACTAAATAAACCTCAGGAGTATCCATTTGGAAGTGAATTTTCTTAAATAATTATTGGTGCTAATCTACTCTTCTCTAACTGTCTTACATCCATCACCTACTCTCAACCCCATCCTTGCTGGATACTCAAGATTATATAAAGTATTTCTGGTTTATGTAATTTGTCCAAACATCACCTCAAAAATTATTTGTAGCTATTAGATGTGCATGTATGTGATATTGTACCATTTTGTTGAGAGAAAGTTTCAGAATTTGCATGTTAAGCCATAGGAGGTAGTGTCAAACTTGTCTACTGTTTATATGTGAATGAATGTATTTAGCTGAAGATATTTGTTGTAAAGAATGTAAATTTCATAATGGTGTTAATTAAACCAACAACAAAGCTATGGGGGCTGTTTGGAATTGTGGTTTTATAATGTATACATAGGCTGAAGCATTTGAATACCAAACATTCAGTAATACAACTAGAAACATGTATTGCTAATGGAGGATAAATTTTGTGGTACGAAAGCATATTCCAAACATAACAAGAGGTAATGCTAAGAGAAACTGCCCAACCCTTCTTAAATGGCAACAAAGGCAATGAAATTAGCTATTTGTAGACTTTAGTTGTTTTGTGAAGACATACCACAATAATGTGAACCCTCTCAGGCAAAGAGTAAAAATATATAGGAAGATACAGTTTTCTGAAAATTCTATATATTTTTTTTTTTTTTTTTCTGAGACAGAGTCTCACTCTGTTGCCCGGGCTGTAGAGTGCCGTGGCATCAGCCTAGCTCACAGCAACCTCAAACTCCTGGGCTCAAGCGATCCTTCTGCCTCAGCCTCCCGAGTAGCTGAGACTACAGACATGCGCCACCATGCCCGGCTAATTTTTTACATATATTTTTAGTTGTCCAATTAATTTCTTTCTATTTATAGTAGAGACGGGGTCTTGCTCTTGCTCAGGTTGGTTTCGAACTCCTGACCTTGAGCAATCCGCCGGCCTTGGCCTCCCAGAGTGCTAGGATTACAGGCGTGAGCCACCGCGCCCCGCCTGTACCATCTCTGCTTTTAAGGGCATTTCTGGGAGGGATGGAGTCCTATCCCTAAAAGAAGTGATAACAGCTGCAAGCTTCTAGAACTTGAATTCTATATTGCAAACGATATCATTTGTATATCATAGAAAATGTGGTGCACAGACTCCCTGCAAAGCTCTAGATTAAGGCTCACTTTAATCTCTCCCTCTCTTTGCCCTAGACAGTGCAACTTCTTTCATTCACGGAGGTCATGATATTTTGGAAACTCCTTTCTGATGAAGGGATCCTCAGTAGGAATTTTTTAGTAATTTATTGGCAGGAATTTACAAACCTAGTAGAGAAACAGTAATGCCTTTGAAAATTATTGAATCATACCATGATACGTAAACTTTCATTATATAATGTGAGATCCAACTTTAATTTTATGGTGTATCCTGAATCTAGAACGGTCTAGTGTAATAGACACTTAGTAGTTGAATGAAAGAATTGCTAAATTCCAAATGCACATTAAAAGGGAAAAAACACTGGATTGTGAATACAAAGATTGGTTAGTCTACCCTGCTTCATTTTTATAAGTAAGGAAAGTGGGTCCCGAGAGATTGAATTAGAATACATTTTTATAGACTTTATTTTTTAGAATAGTTTTATGTTTACAGAAAAATAGAAAAGAAGTACCGTGAGTTTATATACCACATGTAGTTATTAACATCATCATACCTTGTAATGGTATACCTTAGTGTGTGGTACATTTGTCATGATTAAAGAGCAGATACTGGTATGTTAACTAAAGCCCATACTTTACTCAGATTTCCTTAGTTTTTACCTGATGGCCTCTGTCTGTTCCACCAGTGCATCCAGGATGATAACACATTAGATTTAGTCACCATGTCTCCTTGGGCTCTTGTAGACTGTGAGACTTTTGTTGTTTTTGATGACATTGACCATTTTGCAGAGTACTGGTCAAGTATTTTGTGGAATGCACCTCTGTTGGAATTTGGTCAGACTGGGGGTAAAGTGACATTTTCATCACATATTTAGGGTACATACTGTCTACATTATTTACCAGTGTTGATGTTGACCTGTCAGGTTTCTCTATTTTAAAGTTACTCTTTTCCCTCTTTCCATACTATGCTCTTTGGAAGGAAGTCCCTCTATGTGGCCTACACTTAAGGGATTATGCTCCCTTTCCTTGAAGATAGAGTATCTACCCTCCAGAAACATTAAATTATTTTAATTCTTCTCCATGAGAGATCTGCCTTTTCTCTCCTATTAATTCAGTCATTTGTTAATATTGGTATGGGCTCATGGTATTTTATACTATGGGTTATAATCTAATACTTCTTTGTTTCTTAAATTGTACCAGCTTTGGCCATTGGGAGCTCTTCCAGTTGGCTGCTGTGTCCCTTTGGATTACTCCATTGATATAGAGTTTTTATTTTGTTTTGAGTACTGTCTTACTTTCTGGACCTTCAAAATATTTCAGGTTCTTCATCTTGTGTATTTTCTGCACCAGTCCTAGAATCAGCCTTTTTTTCTCCAAGGAACCTTGGTTCCTTTTATTGGAGAATGGTATTAGAAACTAAGATCTTAGGCTTCAATGCTGTTAGTGTTATGATCCTTTTTTAAAACTATCTTTTAAGATAATTTTATGAGTACTATGTAATTCTGTTCCATACTACTCTAATCTCTGTGAATAATTTAGAGTATCCAGAAAACATTGGCATTTCATTAAGTACCAGTCTTTTCCTTGTGGTACTGCTTAGACTTCTGCGCTAATTAGTTAATAGTCTAATTTGAAATTTAAAGTGCTTAATCTTTGGATTTCCAGTAATTAGAATAAAGGAAAAAGATCCAACAACGTAAGTTAGATATGTGCTTAAATTATAGATACTTGATCATTTATTTGTAAGTACTAGCACAGAGGCATTTTTCCTCCTAGGGAAAATTTTAATATGTAATAAAGATAAAAATATGTAAACATCTATTCCCCAAAAGGTAATACACAAGGTTCAAAAATAAAAGTAATACAAAAAGACATGTGGAGAAGTCACATTCTCTTCCAATTGCCATCTAACTTTTTCCCAATGTCCACTTTAGGCAACCATTTATATTAGTTTCTTGTGTATCCTCTAGTATTTCTTCTGTGAATACAAATATATTTTCTCTACTGTCTTACATATAAATTAGCATCCTAGAAATATATATTACTAATTGGTTTCTGCAGGTAATATTGTCTGATTATAGAACCAAAACATTTTAGAGTTAAAAGGAACCTTCTGTTTTAACTCATTTGCTACAGTTTGAATGTTTGTCCCCTTTGAAACTCATGTTGAAACTTAATCCCCAGTGTGGCAGTATTGAGAGTTGGGGCCTTTAAGAGTTGTGAGTGGGTCATGAGGAATGGGTTTGTGGATTAATGGGTTATTAACGGGAACGGGACTGGTGGCTTTATGAGAAGAAGAAGAAAGACCTGAGCTTGCACTCTCAGCGATGCCCTGCACTGCCTCAGAACTCTGCAAAGACCCCAGCAGCAAGGCCCTCATCAGATGTGGTTCCTTGACCTTGGATTTCTCAGTCTCTATAACTGTAAGAAATAAATTCCTTTTCCTTATAAATTACCCACTTTCAGGTATTCTAAGTAACAGAAAACAGACTAAATCCATTTATTAAAACTTCATTGAGCTCCTGTGGATGCTAAGTATCACATGGGTGGAGATGAATCAAGGAGCTCACAGTCTGGTGAGAAATTCCTTTGACAGCAATTTCTCACTGTGTAGCCTCAGCTGAAATTGAAGATGCGGGTGTTCACTACCTTCAGAGACTGTTCTCTTCACTAAACAGTTTCTGTTTTTGTTTACCTTATGATGAGCTGAAACTTTGTAACTTGTATCTCTTCTGGTTTGGACTTCTGTATCATGGTGAAATGATGAGGAGATAGATTATGTCTTCTCTCAGTCCAGTAATTCACAAGCTAGATATAGATCACCAATATAAGAATTTTTTTTTCACTCTCCAATTAATCAAGAGGTACTCCCACCTCACCCCCTTGACTAATATTTTTTAGGGTTTGAGTGATGAACTTGCCCTTGTGGATGTTGATGAAGGCAAACTGAAGGGTGAGACAATGGATCTTCAACATGGCAGCCCTTTTGTGAAAATGCCAAATATTGTCTCCAGCAAAGGTTAATGTCACAGTTAAATACTATAAATATTATAATACTACATAAAAAATATCTAAGAAAACCATCTTTATTTCCCTTGACCTCCCCAGTTTTTATAACTAAGGCGGGTTGATCCCTACTCTGTACTCTTTTAACATGTTCAGATTCATTAGGTTGTACTTTGTTTTACAAGATTTCCTACAGCACAAGACTGAGTTCTTTGTGAGCAGCAGAAACAGTAGTTACGATAGCTATCATTAATTAATTGCCAGTTGTGTGCTAGACACTAACTTAAGCACGTTATATTATGTAATCCTGCACACGACTCTGTGTTTTACAGATGATGTACCTGCAAACCGAGGCTAAATAAAGTGATGGAGTACGGATTTTAACCCAGTTCTGTTTGACTCCAAAGCCTAAGCTCTTCACCACTATCCTTTATTCACTTGGCCCCCAAGAAATAATTATTTGAACAAATGAATGAACCAAGATCTCCCTGTTCAAAGGTCTTCTCACACCACTTCTATCTCTAAGTAAATAGTCTTCATTTACCAGACTAATCCACATTTGACCCCTTACTCTAAATAGTACAAAAAATGTGTTAGGTTTTTTTTTTGCTTTTTTTTTTTTAATGAAAGAGATAGGGTCTCGCTGTGTTGCACAGGCTGGACTTGAACTCCTGGGCTCAAGTGATCATCTCGCCTCAGCCTCACTAGCAGCTGGAACTACAGGCATGTGCCACCGCTCTTTGCTTAGGTTTTTGTTTTTTAATGGACAAGGAAAGCTTAGAACTAATTTCCTTAAATTAAAAGAGTACTATGAGCATAGTATAAGATTTTTAAGGGAACCCACTCTTTGGTAAACATAATGTGATTGAGGTGAACAGGAAATGTGTACTTAAATGTCAGATGTTTTCTTTCATAATCTGTTTTTTCTTCAAATCTTTCCCCAGATTACCTTGTCACTGCAAACTCCAATTTAGTGATTATCACAGGAGGTGCACGCCCGATAAAAGGAGAAACACGCCTTGATTTAGTCCAGCGAAATGTGTCCAACTTTAAATTAATGATTCCCAATATTATACAATACAGTCCCGGCTGCAAAATGATGATTGTTACCAATCCAGGTCAGTTTTATTTTGACTGTTAAGTGAAGAGTTTTTGGGGGAGTGGGTTTAGTAACAACTTTGTAGGAAAGAAGAATTTAATGAGTATTAAATCCTATACTACCAGTATAATTCTGGAATCACTTCCTGTTTTATTGGTATAACACAGTGGTCCCCAACCTTTTTGGCACCGGGACCAACTTCATGTAAGACAGTCCTTCCACTGACTGGGGGCATGGGGTGGGGAATGGCCTCAGGATGATTCAGGCAAACCACATTTGTTGCATTTGAAGCTGCTCCCCAGTGCCAGCATCACCACCAGCTCCACCCCAGATTATCAGGCATTAGGTTCTCATAAGGAGCATGCTACCTAGATCCCTCGCATGCGCAGTTTACAGTAAGGTTCTTGCTCCTACTAGAATCCAATGCCGCTGCTGATCTGACAGGAGGCGGAGCTCAGGTGGTGATGCAAGCCACAAATACAGATGAAGGTTTGCTTGCTCATCCACTGCCTACCTCCCACTGTGCAGGCCCAGGGCAGGGGGTGCCCAACAGGCCATGGACTGAGACTGGGACTAGTGCTGGTCCACGGCCTGGGACTTGGGGACCACAGGTATAACATGTTTTTTGCACTGTTGTAATCAGTGTATGTACTTTAATGAAGGTTTCTTTAAATGTTAGTGTATGTGAAAAGATAATTTGCTTAATCATATGCTTTCAAGGTTTACATTCTAAAGGCTCAGTTTGTATTCCAGATTACTGTGTGAGAAGTAAAAGTAG
This sequence comes from Lepilemur ruficaudatus, assembly GCA_963574885.1. Taxonomy (NCBI): domain Eukaryota; kingdom Metazoa; phylum Chordata; class Mammalia; order Primates; family Lepilemuridae; genus Lepilemur; species Lepilemur ruficaudatus. The sequence goes on along the minus strand of CAUYRT010074457.1, from coordinate 10,588 downwards.
CACTACAGTTTACTGCCTGACTCTCCAAAATTGTATTGGACTTCTCACTGGTGCCATGTACAAGGGGGACAAATTCAAAATGTACTTTGGAGATATTAATAAAATGTGCGTGACTACTGATAGACTATGTGTAGTAAGGAAAGGGAGGAATCAAAAGTAACTAATAGATTTTTTTTCTTTGAGTAACTGGATAGTAGTTCCATTTACCTGGGTTGGGATGCTTTCAGTGGGGTGGGAGTCAATGAGGGAATGTTAGGTACAGGGTAGAAAAATCAAGATTTTCAATTGGGACATGTTAAATTTGAGATATCTGAAAAGAGGAAATGTCAAACAGGTAGCTGATTATGAGTCTGGAGATCAGTACTTTAGGGGTATTCAAATTATAATGTATTTTAAAATCATTTGGAATGGTTTTTCTCTGTGGGTAGGCCAAAAGCAAATACATTACTAAGTATATTCATTTTAATTTTGATTCTGAGGAACTACTATTTAAATTTTGTTTCAGAATTTTATAAAGTATTTACATGGCTCCAACATCAAATCTAGAGAATAAGAATTACTCAGAGAAGTCTAGCTTCTATCCCTGTCCTCTTCCCTGTAGCCTCCCATTCCTTTATAGGTAGCCATTTAAAATTTCTACTTTATGGTTTATAGTTTATTGTTACTATATACATTTTTTTCTGTTGTCTTTTATTCTTAATTTGTTATGAAGCTCACTCCATAGTAGATTTAGAAATGTGTTGATTGATGTAGCTTTTTGGTAAGTTTTGAAATCAAGGTGTTAAATCCTCTAGCCTTGTTCTTTTCTGATTATTTTGGATCTTCTGGTCCTTTGCATTTCCAGATGAATTTAAGAATCAGCTTGTCAGTTTCTGCAAAAAAGCCAGCAAGGATTTTGATAGGAATTTCATTGAATCTGCAGACCAGTTTGGATAGTATTTCCATCTTAACAATATTAAATCTTCTGATCAATGCACATGGGATGTTTTCCCGTTTATTTAGGTCTTTAATTTTTTCAGTAAGGTTTTGCAGTTTTCAGTGTTCAAATCTTATACTTCCTTTGTTAAATTTATTCCTAAGCTTTTTATTCTTTTAGATGCTATCATGGATGGAATTGTTTTCTTAATTTCATTTTGGATTATGCATTGCAAGTATATAGAGATGCAGCTGATTTTTATATATTGATCTTATGTCTTGTCATTGTGAACTCATTATTTATCTCTTAATATTTTAGTAGAGTCTTAGGATTTTCTATAGACAAGGTCATATTATCTGTGAATAACGTTTTTTCCTTTGTATTCTGGATGTCCTTTATTTCTTTTTCTCATCTGATTGCCTTGGCTGAGACCTCCAATACAATGCTTCCAAGAAATGGTGAGAATGGGCATCTTTGTCTTGTTCGCAATTTTTGGAGGAAAACATTTAGTCTTTCACCATTAAGTAGAGTAGATGCTCTTTATCATGTTAAGAAAATTCCCTTCTATTCCTAATTTGTTGAGGGTTTTTATTATGAATAGGTGGGGTTTTTTTTCTTTCTTCTTTTTTTTTTTTTTACTTATTTTGAAGAGGTGTTGGATTTTGTCAAATGTTTTTTCTGTGTCTATTGAGGTGATAAGTTTTTTTTTTTGGAGTTTATTAGTGTACTATACTAACTGATTTTTTGGATGTTAAACCAATTCTGGGATAAGTCCCACTTAGTCATGACATATAATAATCTTTTCTAATGTTGGTGGAATTGGTTTGCTAGCATTTTGTTGAGGTTATTTGCATCTGTATTCTTATTTTTTTGTTTTTTTTGTGAGACAGAGTCTCACTCTGTTGCCTGGGCTAGAGTGCCGTGGCATCAGCCTAGCTCACAGCAACCTCAAACTCCTGGTCTCAAGCGATCCTCCTGCCTCAGCCTCCCAGGTCGCTGGGACTACAGGCACATGCCACTGTGCCTGCCTAATTTTTTCTATTTTTAGTTGTTTGGCTAATTTCTTTCTATTTATGGTAGAGACGGGGTCTCGCTCTTGCTCAGGCTGGTCTCGAACTCCTGAGCTCAAGCAGTCCTCCCGCCTTGGCCTCCCAGAGTGCTAGGATTATAGGTATGAGCCACCGCGCCTGGCCCCTGCACCTATATTCTTAAGGGATATTGGTCTGTAGTTTTCTTGAGATGTCTTTGTTTTTGGTATAAGAGTAATACCAGTCTCACAGAATGAGCAGTGGTGTTCTTTCCTTCTTTGTTTTCTGGAAGAGTTTGTGAAGGACTGGTATTCTTTAAATGTTTGGTGGAATTCTCCAATGAAACTTGGGCTCAGATTTTGCTTTTGGGAAGATTTTAAATTATTGATTCGGTCTTACTTGTTGTAGGTCTATTCAGATTTTTCTATTTGAGTCAGTTTCAACAGTTTTTGTCTTTATAGAAATTTATATATTTTATGTATTATCTAATTTGTTGGCTTAGAGTTATGTTTTTGTTTTTTTGAGAGACAGGGTCTTGCTCTGTCCACCCAGGTTTGAGTGAAGCAGTATGATCATAGCTCACTGCAGCTTTGAACTCCTTGGTGCAAGTATTATCCTGCCTCAGCCTCCCAAGTAGTTGAGACTACAGGTGCATGCCACCATACCTGGCTAATTTTAAAATTTTTCATAGAGATGTGGTCTTGCTACATTGCCCAGGCTGGTCTCAAAACTCCTGGCCTCAAGTGATCCCTCACCTTGGCTCCCCAAAGTGCTGGGATGACAGGCATGAGCCATCACTCTCCCTGGCCTAATTTGTTGATGTATAGTTGTTTATAGTATTCCCACATATTCCTATTTATTTCTCTAAGGTCAGTAGCCATGGTCCCCTTTCCTTCCTGATTTCAGTAATTTGAGTCTTGTCTTTTTTTTTTTTTTTTGGTCAGTCTAGGTTTTTCAATTTTGTTAATCTTTTCAAAGAACCAATTTTTGATGTCAAATAGTTTTCTCTGTTGAACTATTTAATTTTAATTTACACTCTAATCTTCATTATTTCTTTTCTTCTGTTTCCTTTGGTTTTAGTGTCTTTTTTCTTGTTTCTTTAGAGCTAAGGTTATGTTACTGATTTGAGATCTTGTTTTCTAGTGGGTATTTATAGCTGTTAATTTCCCATTAAGCATTGCATAAACTGCATCCCATAAATTCTGGTACCTTTTGGTTTTGTTTTCATTTGTTTCAAGTATTTAAAAATTTCTCTTATGATTTCTTATTAACACACTATTATTAGAGGAATGTGTTAATTTCCAGTTATTTGTCAGTTTCTCAGATATCCTTGTCTAGTTCATTCTAGTTTAATTCTCTTGTGTTCTAAGAATATACTTAGTATGATTTCAGTTCTTTTAAATTTGTTCAGTCTTATTTTGTGGCCTAGTGTATGGTCTGTCTTGGAAAACATTCCATGTGTGCTTAAGGATGTATATTCTGCTGTTGGTGGTTCTGTAGATGTCACTTAGGTCTGTTTGGTTGGTTGATTAGATCTTCTACATCCTTACTGATTATTTTGTTATAGCAGCACTGATGGACAAAGACAGTTGTTACTGTCAAATGCTTTATATCTCTGTATCTTAAAAACCCAACAATTAAATTTTATATATTTTTTGCAGTTGTGTTTTGAGTTGTGTGTATATACACACATTATATAGATATAAATTATACAATCTTATACAGTTGCTATATAATTGTTACCATTGCTCTTTATTTTTCCCAGTATGAATATTTTGTCTGATGTGACTTACTTTCAGCCTTTAGAATTTGCTTTAGTATTTCTTATAAGACAGGTCTGCTACTAGCAATGAATTTTCTCAGTCTTTATTTGGGACTCTGAAATACAGATTTGCTAGACAGAGGATTTTTGGTTGAGTTTTTCTCCCAGCATTTTCAGTGTCATCCACCTGTCTTCTGGCCTCCATTATTTCAGATTTGAAGTCTCTATTGACTTATTTTGGTTCTTTTGTACTTGAAAAGTTGTTTTTCTCTTTGGCTTTTAATAGTTTGACTGTGATGTGTCTTAAGTGTGAATTTCTTTCAGTTTATCCTACTTAGAGTTCATTGAGTTTCTTGGATGCATATGTTTTTCATATTTGGGATGTTTCAGCCATTACTTCTTTGAATTTTCTTTCCCCTTTTCTCCGCTCCTTCTGGTTCTACCGTATGTTGGTAGGCTTACTCATGTCTCACAACTTTCTGCAGCTATGTTTTTCTTTTTCTTCATTTTTAATTTTGGTAGTTTTTAGATTATCAAAAATTTTGTATTGGACAATTCTGCCATTTCCATATAAGGACTTTTGTCTATTCCCAAGACCTTGTTTCCCTGTCTTACTGCATAAACTAGGAGGCTCTTAAGGACAATGTTAAATAGAAACAGTGATAGTGGGTATCCTGTCTTGTTCCTGCCTTTAAAGAAAGTACTTCTAAGTTTTCTTCATAATGTATGATTTTTTATTTGGATTTTGATAGATACCCTTTTGAGGTAAAGGAAGTTTCCTTCTGTTACTAGATTGTTGAGTTGTGTTTTACCTTTTTAAGCCCTGAATGAGTTTGGAATATCATCAGGCTTTTTTACAACAATTAAAATGATTTTTTATATATATGTATGTCTTTAAATTTCATGTGGTGTAATACAGTAACAGATTATCTGATATTGAACCATCTTTGCATTTCTGGGGTAAAGCCTACTTGATCATGAAGTATTTTTCAAAAATTCCCACTAATTATATTTGCTAATATTTTATTTAGTGCTCATGCATCTTTGTAAATAAGTGATAGTACATTTATTATTTTTGCATGTAGTCTTTGCTCAGTTTTGGTGTCAGGGTTTTACTATGCTCACCTGTTATCTAAAACAGGCTGCATGTGATAAGAATTAGTTCCTTGAAGTTCTGATAGAATTTTTGTGTAAAAATTTGAAATGGTGAGGGGTTAGATTTTTGACAGAAGTTCATTAAGGTATATTTGTTGAGTCAGATTTTCCATTTTTTCTTAAGTCATTTTAGGAAGTGTTCTAGAGAGTTATCCTTTTCACCCAAGTTTTAAAATGTACTACCATGTTTCATATTTTATGACTTTTAAAATCTCTATTGTATCCATGGTAATGTTCCATTTCCTAGTATTATTTGTTTCAGACTTTGCCTTCTCCCTCCCTTAGTTTTGCTAGAGATTTTTCTAATGTATTACTCTTCTCCCTCCCTAAAAATTAGCTTTCTATCAATCCTGTTTTTTTTAAGTCTTGCTATTTTCTGCCCATTACTTGCTTTTATTTTATGATTAGTAAGTTTTGTCATTGATTTTTAATCTTTGTTTTAAAAATGCATTAAAGAATATGAACTTAACCACTAAGTATTTTTTAGCTTTGTTCCATGGTACTTTGTCTTTCAGTTCTAAATATTTTGTAATTCCTAGTTTTCCTTCCCCTTTAACTCAATGAGTCATTTAAAAGTATATTTTTAGTTTTGAGACATTTTAAAATTCATTTTATTGTGGTTGATTCTAATTTAACTACAATAAAATTGTGTTGTTTGACATCAGTTCTTTAAAATCTGCTGTGGCTTAATTTTTGACCCAGTTAATAGTGTCTGTAAAAGTTCCCTTTATACATTATTGGGAATGATGCTCTATATCTTTTTGATTATACTTAGTTTTAGGAAATTACCACTAATTTTTTATGATATATGTTTCTGATAAAGGTATATTAAAATTGTCTACCATGCTTATGAATCAAATCCACCTTATGACTAATTTTTCATTATTCTGAGGTTATATTATTAGGTGTATCTAGGCTCATGGTTCTTATATATTGATGGATTTTTTCATATATTACTATGTAATATCTCTGTATCCTCATTAATGCTTTCTTGTTGAAAATTCTATTTTGTTTGCTAGCTATATTGACCTTCTTTTGGTTAATAGTAACCATTTTAACAATTCAAGAATAAAATTATGATAAAGCTAATAATGCTTACAATAATTCCCATATCCAAACATCAGACTGTATCAAAAATTTTTCCCTTGCATACTGAGACAAAGGTCTGATTATGTTTCCCTGACAGTTATATCCTATCTTTCTTGTTTCTATTCCCCTCTTAACTAAGCTTCTTGTTGAAAATGGGTTATTTTCTGAGAAATACTATTACTTAAAAGATTTGATAAAGGAGTATTGATTTATGTTTCTCAAAATTTTCTAGGCAGTGAACTTACTATGTTTCTGCATACTATGCTATGCAAAGCAGCAACAAAAAGGTTTTTTATAATTTCTGTTGGGTAGATATTTTTGGAGTTGTAGTATGTAGCTGCAGTTGGACAGAGTACCATGTTTCCCCCCCTAGAAAACACTGGATTTACTAGAGGGGTTTTTTTTTTTTTTGACCATCTATCTGATGAAGGTACTAGTTTTACTATAGGTAAATCTAAAAAGAACAGGAGGCAGGAGGATCACTTGAGCCCAGGAGTTCAAGGTTACAGTGGACTTTGAGTGGCCCACTGCACTATATATAGCCTGGGCAACAGAGCAAGACCCTGTAAATCAATCAATGAATAAATAATCATCTAAGATGAAAACTTTTTCTGACTTACACCTTTTCTTATTAGTGGATATCTTAACTTATGTAGCCTGGAAATTGAGTGCATTTCCCAAAAACCGTGTTATTGGAAGTGGCTGTAATCTGGACACTGCCCGTTTCCGTTACTTTATTGGGCAAAGGCTTGGTATCCACTCTGAGAGCTGTCATGGGCTGGTCCTTGGAGAGCACGGAGACTCAAGTGGTAAGCCTAAAGCACCATTGAGACCTGCATCCTCTCGGAAACATATTTGACTGTATTATCAATTATAGACTTACTTACAGTGTAAAATAGCCCCTGGGTGGGGAGAAAAAACTTTATTCTAATTTAGGCCCTTTTAGTTGTGCTTACTTTTTAGCACATTTATTGTTTTTATAATAAAATAATAAGAAATACAAATTTGAAAAACATGAGATTGCTACTATAATCCTATATTATGAAGTGCTAAGATTATAATGCTTTCTTAATACAGAACTAAGTAACATGATGTAGTTTTTATCTTGGGACACTCTAGTACAAAAAGGTCAGCGTTATAATTCAGGCAACATGAAGTCTTCAGACTAAAGGATGGATATAACTGGAGAATATTAAGGGAAGAAAAGTGCTATGGTGATAGCATTCCTCTTTTCCTTTCATTTCTTCTGGTTAAAAATGTTTGAAATCCATAAACCCTGGCTATGGAAAGAAAAGGACTTAAAGGCAGAAAAGCTAAAAGTTACCTGTAGTTGAAAGCTTAAAACTGCCACTTTCTTGTTTGGAGAATCCATGCCTGGATGATACATTGTGGATCCCCATCTGTGGAGATTTTGATTTAGATCTGGAAGGGGTATGGCTTGGACATATGAATTTTTTGTGATAGTTCTGTTGAACATTCCTAGTTGAAAACTGCTCAGGAAAATTGTAACAGTTTTGCTAAGGTCAAAACAACCAAAAAAACCTCCCTCAAAACCAAAACTCTGCTATATAACACCATACAATACCTGGATTTTTTTGGTATCTCCCAGTTCCTGTATGGAGTGGAGTTAACATTGCTGGTGTCCCTCTGAAGTATCTGAACTCAGATATAGGAACTGATAAAGATCCTGAGCAGTGGGAAAATGTCCACAAAAAAGTGATTTCCAGGTAATATGATAGTTTCATATATGTATAAGTTGTGAACCTGAATTCTGCTAGAGGCATGTGATTAGTCCCTTAAGTATATGTTGTTATATTTCCCATACTTTTATTTGCCCTTCTTTATTTTTGTGAGCATATTCACCAGATTATAAATTCTTAAGCAGTCAGGGATTGATTCTGTCTTGGTCATCGCTGAGCCGAATCCAGTGTCTAGCACGTACTAGGGACTCACTTGTTGACTGACAATATATTTTTTTCAAATACTTGCTGTGTAATGTTTACTGTTAGTGGTGGAATTGATTACGTATTAATTTCTGGATCTCTGTTCTTACTTTAACCACTATAAGAAATTCCTAGGAGAGATTATTGATGGAAACATTTTAGTTTTGTGGCATTGCCAGATAGTTTGCCACAAAGTGGATGTTTGATGACGTGTTTCTTTCAAACTAACTTATGTTCATGATTTCTGCTTACTCTACAGTGGCTATGAGATGCTTAAAATGAAAGGTTATACTTCTTGGGGCATCGCCCTATCTGTAGCTGATTTAACAGAAAGTATTTTGAAGAATCTTAGGAGAGTGCATCCAGTTTCTACCCTAAGTAAGGTAGGATATTCATGTTTGAAAAATCATTATTTAGGCCGGACGCAGTGGCTCATGCCTGTAATCCTAGCACTCTGGGAGGCTGAGGTGAGTGGATCGTTTGAGCTCAGGAGTTCCAGACCAGCCTGGACAAGAGAGAAACCCCGTCTCTACCAAAAATGGGAAAAATGAGCCAGGCATGGTGGTGCATGCCTGTAGTCCCAGCTACTCGGGAGGCTGATGCAGAAGGATCGCTTGAGCCCAGGAGTTTGAAGTTGCTGTGAGCTAGGCTGATGCCACGGCACTCTAGCCTGGGCAACAGCGTGAGCCTCTGCCTCAAAAAAAAAGATCTAGACAAAAAAAAAAAAAAAAAAAAAAAAATCATTATTTAACTTTAACATAAAATAGGGGTAAAGTGCATTTTTGAGGGACCCTTAATTTTTGAGGTTGATCTTCTGCAACACCTCTCTTCTTAAAAGTGTGTTCTTTGCTGATGCTGAAAGTGGGAGGGTGGAAAAGGAGAGACCTATCATTGTAAACCATTGTCCTGGCCTAGTGTGATAGTTCTTATTACATTATTAGATAAAAATAAGTCTTTCTTGCATCTTTATTATTTAACTGAGTGAACTAACTCTACAAATATGTAGTAACATTGGGAACCACGGTGGGTAGATCTTGCCACATTTGGAGTTGTTCTCTAACAGTTTCAGTTATGTCTAATGAAGAGACCTGGGAAAGAAGCCCTGTCACAAAAGAATTAGCAGTTAGTCTCCTGGGGACAAGGAAACTGGGGCAAGGGTAAGATCCCACTGCTAGTCTAAAGGGGAGAGGTTAAAACAATGATTTAGTTCCTAAGTGACTGCATCAGAGGTATTTTTGATAGATAAAGTCATAGGAATTTTTAAGTGGTCCCCTGATAAGAAGTGGTTTGGATTAAGGAGATAGGAAAAGGTGTGTGGGCCCCAGCAAACATGGCAAAAGGCTGGAGCCTATGTGGAGATATGGCTGATGAAATTGAACAATAAATGTGTCTTATCATGTTTTAAATTGTTCTGTCTTGGTGCTCTACTTCTGCCATAATTCATATTACCAATCCATTAAATACTCATTCACCCAGCAACTGTAGTTTCTCATATTATAGACCTTTGTTAAAAGAAAGAAAAAGGAATAATTTTTAAGTCTTTAATTTCAGGGCCTCTATGGAATAAATGAAGAAATATTCCTTAGTGTTCCATGTATCTTGGGAGAGAATGGTATCACAGACCTTATAAAGTTAAAGCTGACCCCTGAAGAGGAGGCCCGTTTGCAAAAGAGTGCTGAAACACTTTGGAAAATTCAGAAGGAGCTCAAGCTTTAAAGTTCCTTAAAGATACCATTCTGAAGCTATCGAAGAAGATAGTAGTTATGGAATTGTATATGTCAAACTTTTGAATAAATGTGAATTTCTGAAACTTAGGAAAAGGGAAAGAGTAACTGCCCTGCTTATTTTGCTTTCCAGCTCTTATTTAGCATACAGATGACGGATGATATTTTTTTCTACAGTTCCTAAGTGACTGCATCAGAGGTATTTTTGGTACCTCTGATATACTACTAGTACTTGCCTTGTGTATATATGTAGTTGTTATTTGGTCCAAAAGAATGTGTTTACTGTGTTATAGACATTCTGATTGTTTTCATCAAGTGCATGGTAAATTCTTTCATTCTGGCTGCCTTATACCTAAGTTCATTTATATTCTACTAAAAAAAAGTTGTAACTTCCTTTATAATGTAAAAACAAAAGTATATACATATAAAAATAATCTGTTAGTTCCTAACACTAAATAAAACCTTGATTTGGCTTTGCTAGTTTCTTTCTGGTATTTTTTTTGAGTGTATTTTTATTTTTAAAGAAAAGATCTAAACTTTATAAACCCCTCGATGATGACTAAGACTAAATTGATCATTTGTGGGCTGCCTGATTCCCTAAATATCTTTTTTATTTCAGAGTATTAACAGGAATACAAATGCTTTGGTTACATACATTACCTTTGCACTGCCTGAGTCAGACCTACAAGCATGCCCAACCCTCAGATGTTGTGCAGTGTACCAATTAGGTGTGAATTCACCCATTCCCTTCCCCTGCCATCTGCCTGACACCCTATGAAAGTTGCTTCCATTATGTGCACGTAAGTGTTGATCAATTTTTTTTTTTTTTTTTTTGAGACAGAGTCTCACTCTGTCGCCCGGGCTAGAGTGAGTGCCGTGGCATCAGCCTAGCTCACAGCAACCTCAAACTCCTGGGCTCAAGCAATCCTTCTGCCTCAGCCTCCTGAGTAGCTGGGACTACAGGCATGCGC
>CAUYRT010074449.1:0-18259 GCA_963574885.1 Lepilemur ruficaudatus | reverse complement strand
TTGCATCACTGTCTGAGCTCCGTCTGCTGTCAGATTAGTCACTGTCTCCCATCACCCCCAGATGGGAACGTCTAGTTGCAGGAAAATAAGCTCAGGACTCCCACTGATTCTGCATTATGGTGGGTTGTATGATTTTTTTTTATTATTTATTATAATAATAGAGATAAAGTGCACAGTAAATGTAATGTGCTTGAATCATCCTGGCCCTCTCTGTGGAAAAATTGTCTTCCATGCAACTGGTCCCCAAAAGATTGGGGACCGCTGCCCTAAGCGTTATAACAACTAAAAATATTATAAGTAATCTAGTGATGATTTAAAGTATAGGGGAGGATGTGTATAGGTTATATGCAGGGACTTGATCATCCTTGGATTTTGGTATTCCTAGGAGATCCTGGAACCAGTCCCTCATGGATACAAAGGGATGACTATGTGCAGGGTTTTTAAAATTTATGTATTTAAGATATTGCCAAATTAGTTCCTGGAGTGTCTGTACCATTTTATATTACTACCAGTGATGTATAAGAGATCCAGTTTCCCCATATTCTTGCCAGTATCTGGTATTGTCACTCTTTTTATTTTAGATATTTTAATAGATGTGTGGTGATATCTCATCATGGTCTTAATTTACATTTCCTTAATGGCCAGTGATATTAAACAGCTTTTCATGTTATTTGCCATCTGTATATCTTTGTCAGTTAAATGTCTAAAGTCTCTTTATGTCTCTTGCCCATTTTGTAATTGAATTGTTTGGTTTTTTGATTGAGTTTTGAGAATTTTTTGTGGATTACAGGTATAAGTTCTTTGTCAACTATATAGTTTGCAAATATTTTCTCCCAGTCTGTTGCTTGTCTTTCCATTTTCTTAGATCTTTCACAGAGCAAAAGTTTAAAATTTTGTTGAAGTTCAATTTACTGAATTCTTTTTTTTCAATGGATCATGTTTTTAGTGTCATGTCTAAGGTTCCAAGTCCTGGGTCCCAAAAATTTTCTCCTATGTTTTCTTTCTAAAAGTTCTATAATTTTAACTCTTACATTTGTGATCCGTTTGAATTAATTTTGTATAGGTCAAGGGTTTTTTTGTTTTTTGTTTTTGTTTTGCCTAAGGATATCCAGTTGCTTCAGCATCTTTTGTTGAAAAGATTATTTTTCTTCCATTGCATTACTTTTGTACCTTTGTCAAAAATTGGTACAACCTATCAGGTAAGAATAGTTTTTACATTTTAAATAGTTGGGAGAAAACCCCATAACATGGTAAAACCATACAAAATTTAAATGCAGTGTCCAGAAATAAGATTTTACTGGAACATAGCTCCATTCATTCGTACGTATTATCTATGGCAGTTTTTACGTTATAGTAGCAGAACAGAGTAGTTGAGACAGAGAGCAAAGCCTCTACTTTCAATCTCTGTGTGGAAAAAGTTTGCTGACCCCTGAATTCAGTTGAGACATGTTCAGCATACCAACCCAACAGCGCTCAATCCAAATTCATGTCTAGGCTAATCACAAATTATTATAATCCCAGACATTTTGAGTTGCTCATAAATAGTTGAAAAAAAATACAATCTGTAAATTGGTGGTATACTTGCTTCATCTATAAAACAGAAAGTAAAGCGATTTTAAAAGAGGTAAAGTGAAATGCTTAGAATTTTCTATTTATTGATAGAATTGAACATAGACCTCAGTCTTTTCGACTTACGGCCAGTTGGCTTTTCTCTTTCTACTATGCCTACTGGGAATTATAAGTGAATAAAGAGATATTTAAGTTATTTCATGTAAACAACAGGCTTGAGTCTAACTAAAGCAGCAGTTACCTGTTTCTTTTGAAATCTTAATTTGTTTCTCTCCCTCTTACTGCTCATAAAAACATAGGGCAAAATACTTCCTCAAACTATCCAAATTATTCTTGGTTAGTAAATTTATGATTTAAAAAATATTTTAGTGTATTTTAAAAAATGACAGAAAGGGGGACAACCCCTATAGCTCTTTTCTCCGGGGTCATTAAATGGCAGCGTTGCTCTTATGTATGCTCTAGTGAGTCATCCTTCTTTTCTCAGATTGTTTCACTTTTGACCACCTGCCTAACTGTTACCACAGGGAAAGTGTTCGTAAGCCAGACAGTTAATGGATATTTTCTGTTATGTCAAAAGCTTTTGGCAGGAATTTTTTTTTTTTTTTTTTTAGACAAGGTCTTGCTGTGTTCCCTGTGCTGGAGTGCAGTGGCATCATCATAGCTCACTGCAACCTCAAGCTTTTGGGTTCAAGTGATCCTCCTGCTGCAGCCTTCTGAGTAGCTGGGACTACAGGCACATGCCGCCATGCCTGGCTTATTTTTCTGTTTTTTTTTGTAGAGAACTGGGTCTTGCTCTTGCTCAGGTTGGTCTCAGACTCCTGATCCCAAACAGTTCTACCGCCTTGGCTTTCCAAAGTGCTAGGATTACAGGTGTGAGCACCCAGCTTGGCAGGAATTTTAAGTCTAGAAGCACTTGTTTTTGGTGATAGGAATGGAGAATTATTGGGATTATAAAGAGAATTGAAAATAAACAGATAATCTCACATATCAGAGCAACAACTTCAGGGACTAACATTTTTCCCTACCCACTCAGAGAGAGGCGAAAACACCTTTAAGGACATGAAAACTTTGGCATAACATAAATAATGCCATCTTTTGGATCTTGAGGAATTTTGTAATGGGTCCCACTTAAAATATTTGTTGAATGAAGTAATACTCTGCTTATTGGAAGTTCTTCCAAGCCACCTCAAGTCCATTAATTATAACTAGATAATCTTAGTTGATCATCTAATGGAAATGTTGCAGGGAGGGGTCTGATAGAGAAGGCAGAAAGGAAGAGAGTGTATATAGTGTAGTGTATTGGAAGAGTTTGAATTTTGGAGTTAGGTGGGAGTTTGAATATTGGCTGTTGCCTAATTATTATATTATCACCTAATATAAATTACATATCTTTGTTTCATGCTCTATTTCCTTTTCTGGTTTGAGGATTAAAATGAGATAACATGTGGTTCCTATTAGACACTTGGTAAATAATAATTTTCTTTCCTCTTTCAGAGATTTTGTTTTCTTTTTATGTGTCTCTCTTTTGATACACTCCATTGTACTGTAGGCCAGTAATCTCTAGCTCTGGTTTTGATATTCCAGAGTTATTGCCAGTTATTTCAAGGAATGTTATCAAATACTATTAATATTATGATTATGATAATCAAGATGGTAAGGACTTGTGTGTCAGATACTGTGATAAGGGTCTTATATTGATTGTCTCGTTTAGTCCTTACTATAACTCTGAGAGAGACTAATATTAATAGCATTTTAAGATGAGAAAATTGATATTTAAAAGAAATTTATGAACTTACCTAGAGACCTTACTAAGCGGTAGAGCTGGGGCATTACCCTAAGTCTAACTGTAAAGCGCCTGTTCTTAAATAGCGCACCTCTATTGTGTGTAGAATTCAACTGTTTTGGGGTAATAGTAGTTAACATGTAGTAAGTATTTGTTCTAGGACTATTCTAAGTACTTTACATGCATTTTTCATTTAATTTGCACACTAATTTTATGAGGAGTTACTGTTTTCCCCTCCATTTTACCAGTGAGAAACAAGGCACAAATAAATTAACTTACAAGAGGTTATGCTGCCTCATTCATTACTGGTAAGAATGCAAAATGGTACAGCTACTTTGAAAGACACTTTGGCAGTTTTTTACAAAACTAGACATACTCTTACCATATGATCAAGCAGTCGTACTCCTTGGAACTTATGTACACTCAAAAACTATGGATGTTTATAATAGCTGTATTCATATGCCGGCACTTGGATGCAACCAAGATATCCTTCAATAGGTGAATGGATAAACAAACTGTGGTACGTCCAGACAATGGACTATTATTCAGGTAAAAAATATTCAAAAAGAAATGAGCTATCAAGCCACAAAAAGACGTGGAGGAACCTTAAATACATATTACTAAGTGAAAGAAGCCACTCTGAAAGGCTGTATACTGTATGATCTCAATTATATGACATTCTGGAAAAGGCAAAACTATGGAGACAGTGAAAAGATCAGTGGTTGCCTGGGGTTAAGGGAGAGAGCAAGATGAATAGGCAGAGCACAGAGGATTTTTAAGGTAGTGAAACTACTCTGTATGATACTATAATGGTGGATACATGTCAGTATACATTTGTCCAAACCCATAGAATGTATACCACCAAGAATGAACCCTGATATAAACTGTGGACTCTGGGTGATTATGTGTCAGTACAGATTCATCAATTGTAACAAACATACCACCCTGGTGGGGGGGTGTTGACAGTGGGGGAGGCTGTGCATATGTAGTAACAGGAGGTATATGGGAAACTCTGTACCTACTTTGAATTTTGCTATGACCTTCAAGCTACTTTAAAAAAAATGGTGTCTTAGGAAAAAAAAAGGTTGTACTTCTAGGAAGTGGGAGAACAGGGATTCAAACTTTTCATTTTTTTGGAGGCAAGGTCTTGCTCTGTTGCCAGGGCTGGAGTGCAGTGGCATCATCATGGCACACTGCAACCTCAAACTCCTGGGCTCAAGTGATCCTCCTGCCTCAGCCTCCCAAGTAGCTCAGACTACAGGTGCAGGTCATCATGCCTGGATAATTATTTTTTGTAGAGATGTGGGTCTTACTACATTGCTTAGCTGGTCTGGAACTCCCGGGCTCAAGCCATCTTCCCTTCTTGGCCTCCCAGAGTGCCGGGATTACAGGGGTGAGCCACTGTGCCTGGCCACAAACCTAGCCAACCACTCTTAAACACCATAATATAGAGGGATGGAGTAAAGTGGGGCAGTATTATGTTTATACAATGATTCATTAGAATTTGGCCTTCAAAATGACCAGTTTTTTGTTTTTCCTTTGTAGTCAGTTTTTTATGTAGAACTGGAAGAACTCTTGAGAACACTAAAAATAATTTATTTTCAGAAAATAACTTTAGCCCTTTTAAAAAGTGTGATTAATAAGATGTAAGCAATTATAATTGTTTTGCTATTGCTTATCTACTGTGATTTTTGGAAATGAAGATTTTTTTTCAGTTTTAAGCTATAATTCAATGTAAAAATAGTATTATGAATTTGAGTTTTGTAATGTGGAAAGCTAATTTTTTTGCATTAGTGAAATTGTGATGTCTAATAAATGATGCTATTTGATAATTGAAAATATTAGCACGTATTATCATATGAGGATTTATTGATAGTGTCCTGTATTAATAATGACCTTTTTAAAGACTGCCAGCAGTTTGTTTCTCAGATGAATGTTTGTATCTTCCTCTGTAGAATTCATATTTCTTTTTGTATTTAATCTCTGTTCAATATGTGAAAGCTTTCTTTAATCACAGGTATAGTGTAGCTTGACTCTTTTTCAGAAAAGAAGTGTGGTCAATAAATTTTTTCTTTTGCACTATGGGAAAATACGCAAAATGTGACTTCCCGAATACATTCATTCTCTGTTGGAAAGCTAAAACTAGAAATGGAAAGATTGCAAAGACTTGATTTTTAAATAACGTCTTAAATTCAAGGCAAGGCAGTTGGTATTTTTCTCATAAAGCAGCGGTGGCCAACTTACAGTAATAACCTCTAATGACTTATGTATATGTATGCCATTCTCAATTAGTTGCCACCACAACAATAAATTTTGTTTATTCTTGGGAATTTGTTAGCTAATGTGAGATGGGTAGTCTCAAATTTCTTTATAAACAACGTTGAGCTTTCTGTATCTCAGCCTTAGATAAGAGTCAAAATTTGAAAAAGAGGATTAGTGAGGAGATAGATTGAAATTTATTTCATATTTTAAACTTATGTTGACAAATGAGATTACAAGTTAAGGTCTTTTTCATTGCCTTGTACAGTGGTTTTTTGTTTTTTGTTTTTTTTTTTTTGAGATGGGCCATGTTGGACTAATTGAATGGTTTTCGTATAAATGAGTTTTGGAATAAGACCCACAGAGACTTGGCCATGTTAGAAATAACCACTGGTAAGCTCATAGTAATATAGAAAATGTGTTACAATCAAGGCAGTTCCTTTTTGGTGTTAATTTCAGTGGCAGATCTAGGTCGCAATCCATCTTCTGAATACCAAATACCTCTTCGGAAGCTTAAAATAACAAGTTCTATTCAGAGATATTTTCTTTTCTTGTTTTCTTGTGAAGCTGTTAAAACATTTAGCAGAGGGTAATTAGATGACTATTTTAAAATTGGTCTAGCCTTCATATTTAATGGCATTAACATTTTAGTAGCTTGGGAGAATTGTCTAAATTACCAGTTTGAAGTTGGGGAAAGTATTTAGATTAATTTTATTTGATAGGAAATATGAATGACTGTTAATAAATGTTTTAAATAATTCTCAAAGATTTAGTTGTACATACAATAAGAGATTGCTTTATCCCTTGCCACTTTAAGCACTCTGATTACATGTATATTTTAGTATACGATCTCAGTTTAATTGCAAGTGATGCTTGCAAAACAAAAGGTTTTCATTTTGTTGTTCTTAAAAGCATACAAACAATGAAAGTTATTTGATATTTTGTACATTTTAAAGTCTTTGACTTACATTTTTAAATATTTTCTTCAGAAGGTTTCTTAACTATTGTAATATCTGGTTGATTTGGAGTGGTTTTATATAGAGTATTGCAACTATCATACATTTACATATTATACCAATAAATTCTTCACTGTAAAATTTGTTGAATTTGTTCTTCCCAGATGTAATAATAGGATTACTTGGAGTATTTGTGTTAACACTGGATTACTTGAATCATGTCAGAAATACTATTGTTTGGTGGACAAATTCCATACAGTAAATACTAGACAAAATTTGAAGGTTGGTCGGGACTGTACCTGATATTTAAACCTCAAGATTTCTTGTTAGGTGTATTTTACAGCTAGTAAATGAAAGATGTCATTCTGTCTTGGGCTTGTTAATTCATGATAATCCTTTAAAACTTAAAAATAAATTTTTGATTATAAAAATGTTTATTGTAGAAAATTAGAAAATACAGATAAGCAGAAAAGAGGCTAGACATTTATAATGCTATCACCTATAGATAACTATGATTAATACCTTGGTATATTTCTCCAGATAGTTTTCTGTGTTATATAGCAAGCATAGATCAACCAGACTTTTTCTTTTCTTTCGGTCCTTTGTTTCTTTCTGCAATATTTTCCTTTAGATCTTTACGTGCTTGTCTGGTCTTATTGTTTAGAAATCAATCTAAATGTCACCTCCTAAAAAGAGCTTCCCTAACATCTAGAGTAGCCTACTTATCACTACCTGATACTTTTCTTTTTCTTGTCTAACTACATCGTAAGGTCCAAGAGAATAGGGATTGTATCTGTCTTAGCACCTGTCCCTAGTGCCCAGAAGTGTACCTGGAACATAGTAGATACTTAATAAATACTTGAATGAATAAATGTTTAATATTATAAACATGGGATCAGAATATCCAAGTGTTAAGTGCTCTGGAAAGAAAGGTAAGATACACATCCCTGACCTTAGATTGCTTACAGTCTAGGGAAGAGATGGAAAATTAAATATGTAATAACGGAGTGTGACACTTACTGAGACAGGGAAAGTGCAACAAAGAGAGCTCGTACCAGGAGTAGCTATGCAGACTGGGTGGGGAATAGTTGTTAGAGAAGGCTTTCTGGAAGAGTGACAATGTAAGCATTTTGTAACCTTGTAAATTTGTATGTCAGTTTTTTTCATGTATAATATCTGTAATGGCTGGGTAGTATTTTATAGTATGTAATACCAGAGTTTAATCAGTCCCCTGTTAATAAATATTTAAAGAATTCCTTGTTTTTGTTTTAAATAATACTGTAATCAATATCTTTATATATCTTTTTTTGTTGTTGTTGTTGAGAGAGAGTCTCACTGTGTTGCCCAGGCGAGAGTGCCGTGGCGTCAGCTCACAGCAATCTCAAACTCCTGGGCTCGAGCGATCCTCCTGTCTCAGCCTCCCGAGTAGCTGGGACTACAGGCATGTGCCACCATGCCCGGCTAATTTTTTTTTTTTTTCAGTTGGCCAATTAATTTCTGTGTATTTTTAGTAGAGACGGGGTCTCGCTCTTGCTCAGGCTGGTTTCGAACTCCTAACCTTGAGCAATTCACCCGTCTCGGCCTCCCAGAGTGCTAGGATTACAGGCGTGAGCCACCGCGCCCAACCAATATATCTTTAATTATTAGGTAACTTTTACTTGGAAGTATGATTTCTGGGTCTGAGGATTATAAATATTTTTAAGACATTTGACATGTATCACTAAATTGCCCTCCAGAAAATTGTATCAGTTTATACTTCTAGGAGTAGTATATGAGAGTGATAATAAAACAAAAACTTTGCCAATTTGGTAATCAGAAATAGTGTATTATTGCTTAATTTGCCTTTTATTTGCCTGTATGTGCCATAGTAATTTATAGACTATCACAAAATATGGTCAGTTTCAATTTAGATTTTACGATGGTTACTGAACAAGTATTTCATACAGTATGGCACATGTGAAATTACTTGGATATTTCCTTCAGTTTTGTTTGCAAGTCATATTAAATTATTGTTTATCCTTGCATTATCTGCTTTTTAACATAATCTTCAAGCCAGAATATTGTATTTTAAGATCTCCCATTTTATTCATTTTCTAAACATTTAATTTGTAATGGCGAATTCAGAGAAATTGAGAATAGGCTATTTGAGATCAAGTACCTTAAGAAGCTTGTATGTTGACGCTATTACTAGCAACTAACTTCTTTTTAATTATTGTGGCCAGAAACATCAGACGAAAATGGTAAAACCCAGAGAGCTGATGATTTTGTCTTGAAGAAAATAAAGAAGAAAAAGAAAAAGAAACACCGAGAAGACGTGAGAGGAAGACGCCTTAAAATGTACAATAAGGAAGTACAAACCGTCTGTGCTGGCCTGACCCGCATCAGTAAAGAAGTTCTCACCCAAGGACAAATAAATAGCACTTCAGGAGTTAATAAAGAGTCCTTCAGGTATCTGAAAGATGAACAGCTATGCCGATTAAATTTGGGCATGCAAGAATATCGGGTACCCCAGGGGGTACAAACACCATTTATGACTCACCAGGAACATTCTATTCGTAGAAATTTCTTAAAAACAGGTACTAAATTTAGCAACTTTATTCATGAGGAACACCAGTCCAATGGTGGTGCTCTCGTCCTTCATGCTTACATGGATGAACTCTCATTTTTGTCTCCAATGGAGATGGAGAGATTTTCTGAGGAGTTTCTTGCTTTGACATTCAGTGAAAACGAGAAAAATGCTGCTTACTATGCTTTAGCAATAGTGCATGGAGCAGCTGCTTATCTCCCAGACTTCTTGGACTATTTTGCTTTTAATTTCCCCAACACTCCAGTGAAAATGGAAATTCTGGGCAAGAAAGATATTGAAACAACAACCATTTCAAATTTCCACACTCAGGTAAGGTAAAATCATTATTAAATTATTCAGTAAATACAGTATCTCAACAGTATTAACCTTATTTTGTTGCATAGCACTCACCAGCACGCTTTGGATAAAAATTCACAGTGATAAAAGTGCTTCGGATTGTTTGTTTCTCTAATTGAAAAATCTTAATTGCTGAGTTCTTTGCGGTAAGGGTTGTTACTTACTTAAAGAAATGCTTTATACATGTTAACACCTCATTACAGATCTTGATGGAAAACCAGTTTGAAAACTAACCTGGTCTTTTACAAATCGGGTGATGTTAGTATGGGGTATGTGATGTAGATCTGGTAGCCTCAAGGTAACTTTAGTTAAGATTTACTTTTGTGTCGTACTAAAACACGTAAGGGTGTTGGCCTATTTATGTGCCAGGTTTTTGCAGTTTTTGTTTTTCTTCTTTCAGTAACTTGTTGGCAGTCTATCCCAGAAATATACTCCATTTATGTGACCTGGAAGTGTCACTAGGGAGACCGCCATAGCTTCTGCTCCTACTGCCTATGCACTGTTGCAGGTGAAGACATTTTCTGAAGCCTTGCTTGGGCAGCTAGGCTTAAGTCAGCAGGGAAATGTTACCTTCCTAACCAGTGGTTTTAACCAAACATGTTTTTCAGTGACGTTATTTTAGGGCGTAGAAGAAGTTAATAATGTGTCCTAGGTTTTTTTTTTTTTTTTTGCTTGCTTTCCTCATAAGGATTATGAATATGAATGGTCAGCTATAAGTTTGTACTATACATATTGTAAATTCAAGTTTAGTGAAGATTATTTCCCTTTTTAAAGATTTGTGATTATATATCGCATTTTTTCAGATTGTCTAGTAATTTGCTGCCATTCATTTACCTTAAAATACATATATTTTTAGATAAATAGACTTGCATAATAAGACTCTCAGCTGCCTGCATTATAGGGGTTTCAAGCCACTTATATTTATTTGAAACCTCCTCTAACTTGAATCTTTTTAGTGAGTCTTACCATCTTTGCCTCCAATGAGGGGAGTACCCAGTTTAGATTTATGAGCTTCAGAATTTCTCTAATTGAAGTTCTCTCTGCAGTAGAGAGAGCAGGAGCAGCCAATCTGGAGAGGTCGCAAGATGGGGCTGCCCAAGATGTTGGAACACGATGTGCAATAAAGGGCTTCGTCTTGGATTTTGGCCTTGTTACCACAATCAGGTACCGGAGTGCTGACTTTTGTAGTAGATTTTCTTTTTTCTTTTTTTGTTTTTTTAAAAAGAGTTTTGCCCTTTTAAGGTTAAGGAATCCTATTTTTATAATATTGCAGAAGACACCGAAACAGTTCTAATATGGTCCATAATCCACATAAGTCCTTACTTAACAAGCAAAGATATTGCTTAGAGCAAAGTTAAACAAGCTTTATCACTTTTTTAGTTTAAAAAAATGCAGCAAATTTTCTCTTCTAGTTGATAGACTAGCAAGCACATCTGAGAAATAAGCCAGAAATTTTGGGGAAAAAAGTCCTGGTTTTGTAAGGATGACTTTTTCACTTTCATATTAGTTAGTCTGTAGTGGATCAAATTAGTATGTCAACAGACAGTAGCCAGTCTAAATAGTTAATAAAAGAATATATCTCAAAATATTCCCTGCTGATTTTTGTCCTCCTATTAATTTTTAAAAATGGAGCTGAAATTTAAATGACTGTACCAACAACTTACCTTGAGATTTACTTTGAGATTTATAAAATAACCATTTTTAAAGGACATATCAGATTATTATTAAATACTTTACCACTTAAGAATATTGGGGACTATAATGAGTCTTGTGCTCTGGTGATCCTAGAACTTAAATTTATTTATTTATGAATTAGTCATTGGAGAGAGAGGGGGGTATGGGGTAGATATGGGAAGTTCAGTTAGCCTGCGAAACTTTGATTTAAGTTTGCACCTGTTAAGTCTTTGACAGATGTTAGGATGGAAGCTAACACAGTAGTTTAGATTTATTTAGTGCTTCATGGTTTATAGAAATGCACATTCATATCTGAATATTTGAAACTAGGGAGTGGGTAAGCAATTTTATCTGTTTTCCATTGAAGAAACTGAGGCTTGGAGATGTTCATTGTTTTTTATCCAAGGTCATATAATTAGTAAGTAGAAGAGTCCGGATGTAAACTTAGGCCACCTGAATAATGTCCACATAACTTTACGATATTCCATCCTTACTTCAGCCATTGGAGAAGAGATTAGTGCTTTTATTTGTCTAACACAGTGAAATTAAAGTATCTCAGTTTAAAACAATGTGCAAAAGACTTTTGTTTCTAGGTTTTTGTTTTTGTTTTCAGATTGTCTAGTAATTTGCTCTAGCCAGGGTGACAGAGCAAGACTAGTCTTGCTCTGTCACCCTGGCTAGAGTACAGTGGTGTGATCATAGCTCACTGCAACCTCAAACTGCTGGGCTCAAGGGAACCTCCTGCTTCAGCCCCTCAGGTAGCTGGGACTACAGGTGTGCACCACCACTCCTGCCTAAGATTTCGATTTTTTTTGAGATAGGGTCTCACTCTTGGTCAGCTGGTCTTGAACTCCTGAGCTCAAACAGTCCTCCTGCCTCGGTCTCCTAGAGTGTTAAGATTACACCACAGCATCTTTAAGTGAATACCTGGGGTATTTGGGACTTCTATGTTTTATGAAATCTTATGAAGTTCTGTTAAAACTATAAATAAAGTCAAATAAATTTTTTATTACTTAGAGATAGTTATTGGAAGTCATTTATAGTTTAAAGATGTAGCCATAATAATTATTTGTGACTATATTTTAAGATAGTTTACTCAGCAAACATAGATTGAGAATCTGCCATGTACTGGGCACTCTAATGTTCTTCTTCTTTTTTTTTTTTTTGAGACAGAGTCTCGCTTTGTTGCCTGGGCTAGAGTGCCGTGGCGTCAGCCTAGCTCACAGCAACCTCAAACTCCTGGGCTCAAGCTATCCTCCTGCCTCAGCCTTCTGAGTAGCTGGGACTAGAGGCAGCTGCCCCCGTGCCCGGCTAATTTTTTTATTTTGTGTAGAGATGGTGTTTCACTATGTTTCCCAGGCTGGTCTTGAACTCCTGGGCTCAAGGGATCCTTCTGCCTTGGCCTCTCAAGGTGCTGGGATTACAGGAGTGAGCAACCATGCCGGGCCTTTGAGTCCAGTCTTGAAAGCAGATTCGTGCTTAACCTTGAGTAAGGACAATTTAAGGGAATAACAGAGAATGTGGTACTTTGAGGCAGCTGCAGACAGCTTGACATGGCAAGAGTATGCGCTGACTATCAAGGGATGGGAGGAGTTGAGACCAGAGGCAGAGAGACATAATCAACATTGTGAAGAGCCTTTTATGCTATGCTTTTAAAAAATTAGTACTTTTTCCTAAAGGTGATGGGGAGTCATTGGTGAATTTTAACAGGGGAGTGCTGTCGATTTATGTTTGTAAAGATTATATGGCAGTGTGGAGGATGGGATTGAGGGGGGATATGAGACAAAACAAGAAGACTGGTTATTATAATGACCAGATCAGAAATTATCCATGTCCAAACTGGTATGGACACTAAAGAGAAAAGAATGAAATTTGAAAAATAATTAGAAGATGGAGATTAACTGCACTTGGTGAGGGAGAGGACAGAGTCTTAAGATGTGGTTTGGATAAATGGATGGGTGGTGGTACCGGTCAAAGTCAATACAGGGTTGAAAAAGCTGGTTTTAAGTGTGGAAGGGGGTGATGAGTTCACTTCGAGATATTTTGAGTTGGAGGTACCTCTGGGGATTTATGGGTAGAAAGTTCTGTTAGGTAGTTGAATATATGGATGAAAGATTAAGAGACATGTCTAGGCTGGAGATGTAGAAGTTGGATTCATTAACGTATTGGTGATCCAGGGATAGCATTAGAATGGAAAAGAGATGAAACTAAGGGTGGAATCCTTTAATGCATCCACATGTAAGTACGAGGAATATGGGAAAAGATCAGAAAGACAGACAGATGGAAAGAATACTAGGTTACAAGTTTTTTAGATTTCAGAAGTGATAGAACGATTAAGTATTTCATCCATATGAAGGATCGAGTTAAGGATGGAAAAGTGGTAGGCTGATCAATTAGGAATTTAATTGGAGACATTATCAAGACCAGTTCTTTGCAAACCATGGACATCTAAATACTACTGTAAATTGTGCCTTTTCTTTAGAACTTTGCCACTCAAAGTGTGCTCTACCTATGAATTTGGCACTACCAGGGAACTTGTTAGGAATGTAGACTCTCACCCAGATTTTCTGAATCAGAATCTGCATTTTAAAAGATCTCCAGGTGATTCATATGCCCATTAAGGTTTGAGAAGCTTTAGAACTCATCTAGCAGGAGGAAGTAAAATTTCGGTTTGTTTTGTGCAAGAAAAATGGTAACTTCTGTTATTTTTCTGTTTTTAAATTATTGTAGTGGCTAAAACTAGGATTCACTTGTAGGTGTTTTTTTCATTTAATATTCTATAAAACTCAAATGTTTTAACACCAAAGGAGGTAAATTCATGATATTAATTGAAACACTAAGATGACCCTTGCGTGATTACTTAACTGTCAGCAGTTGATACAGGATAACTTTGTAAAGTTAAGTTTCTAATCTGAAGGACTACATATGTATTGACACAATGTGGTATCTTTATAATTCTGTAGGATTATTCAGGTCTGAATAAGTTTTAAATAGTCATTGGCTAAGTAACAGTTTTGATCAAAAAGTTTGAGTGTTTGTAGATTCCTTAGGTTAGGTAATGGAGAAAAATCAGTGTTCACTTAGAAATGTATTTCTCACACACAAAAAAATCTATTCATCTATGCATATACACACATACTTTAGGAGTAAATATAATCTATCATATTTTTGCTTAGGTCTTGTATTTTATTATTGGCTACACAAAAACTTTTTAAATGGTTTTAAACTTTGAATTGTGATAGCTTTGCAATAAGATAAGTATGCAATCCTTGGCTCCCCCTACTTTATGAAAATCCTATAGCAGCAGATTAATTAAAAATTCAAATCTTCTTCTAGTCATTTGATGGACCAACAGGATTTTAGAACAGAGAGGAGCCATTTCCAAACTCTTGTTTAATAGGTAAAGAAGGTCACATTTTGGTTATGCCTTCCCCAAGTTTAAATAGTGGCAGATCTTCAAAGAGGAATTGCCTGTCCTTGATTGGTATTATTACACTCTATAGGCTAGAGATTATTGTGAATTAAAATGTGCATATATTTCACCGAGGAATCTTGTTAAAATGTAGATTCTGATTTTGTAGGTCTGAGGTGGGGCTTTATACTCTGCATTTCTGACAGACTTCCAGGTGATGCTGATGTTGCAGTTCAATGGGCCAGCAAGGCTATATAGGTCTCAAAATCTACATATTAATTACAAACACAACCAATAACAAACACTAAGAATATAATAAAGTTAAAAGGGAGTTGTTTTAAATGTCACTGTCTGAGACTCTTCACCTTATAGCAGCTAAGTGATTGAAGGGTATACAGGGAGAAGGGCATGCGTGCACACCCGTGTGTGTGCACTGGGGGAAGAGGAAATTGGCAAATCTGCATATTTTAAGTTCTTATTATCAAAAAATTTCTGTATATACTATTGAGGTCACTCATTGAGGATCATAACTTTTAAACTTTATTTGGGTAGTAGTGGTTCTTACAAATGTTACATTTATTACTCTATAAAATGATAATGTTATATACAATTAGAGTGTTTAATTTTAATGTCTGTTGTTTCAGAGAAAAACAAAAAATGTTATTTGCTCATAGTGTGTTGGGACAAAGGCCTTAAATGGGCTTATTATATGTTCTCTGATCTTTGATTAATATAATTAACATTTTATAGTGAATTGATAGTGCTCATAAAGACTGGACCTAGTAGAGTGGCATGTAGCTTGGGAATAACTGAGAAACGCTTAAGGAACTCTGTGTATCAGTGTGTTATATAAAAGGAGAAATAAGTATTTTAAGTAGCATGCTTTATAAAATAAAACAGCATAAATAAAAATAGTAGGTTTGATTCTTTTTTTTCTCATTCTTAAGTATAGCTTATAATAAATTCACTTTGACCCACTCAAACTGGCTGTGTGTTTTAAAGTGGAAATGCCTTTTTATTCACAGGTCACAGCGTTAGGAAGATTGCTGGCTATCTTTTTCATTTCTGTTTTTTAAATAATAAGCTTGAATAGACTTCTTCCTGAAACATGAGTTCTGTGGAATAATCTACCCCCTCACCCACAAACTCCCCTATACAGGGTTTTCCATGTAGTGCATTTCTGGTTTGGTGTTCTCCTGAGTTATTAACCAATTTATGACTGTCTTTTGTAAAAGGTGTATGTATTGGGAACACAGCAGAGCTTACTTAACTCTCAGAAATTCCTACAAGATAACTCTGTAAAGTTGATTTTCTAATCTAAAAGACTATGTGTGTATTGACATAGAGCAATGTGCATATTCAAAGTAATTATTTAAGATTTTATAGATATTACAAATATATTAAATTTTTATGCAAAGCTAACTACTATTTTCTCATAGGCATATTTCTGTTTGATCCCACATCCTTCTCCTCTCTCCACTTTGCTTCCTGATTTTACTACAGGCTGAGTTTTTCCTATTAACGTAATGTCTCCTTCTGTGGCAGCCTTATTTTTTACTGTTCTTTGGTCTCCACTTACCTCCCTCCAGCCTTCCTAACATTTATTTCTTACTCCACTGCACCCAAATACATATACATTTTGGAAAGGGTAGAACTCAGTTTGTTCTTTGCTTTCAGGTGCCATTTCCAGGCCAGATTTTTCCCAAACTTGCCAGATCCAAAGAATAATCTGGGGTTGCTAGTGCAGGATATGCGTTAGAATCTCAGGTTCTTTTCTTGGAAATTCTGATTCATTAGGTCTAGAGTGAGGCCCGAGATAAGTACTTCAAGTGATTTGATTCCTATAATCAGCCAAGTTTAAGAAACACTATTTTAAACCATATACCTCATCTACCATTACTCTAAGTCTCTTGACCTGTAGATACCATCTTCTTAGAATTTCATAGCATCATAGGCTAAGAGATAGTCATTTAATCTATACAAAGTGCAAATTAAAGAAAAAAATATTTGGATTGGTAATCATTCAGGACCCTGTCTCTGTGTAAAGTTTCATAAGGCTTCCATTGGTCCCTCAACATTGCCTAGGAAGCCAAGTTCTTTTCTTTGTTCAGCTTCTTGCCCATTCTCCATAATTACTATTTAAATGTTTTTATCTGTATATATCTTTTCCTCATTCCCTCCTGTTAGAGAAGATATCCCATATCCTCCTCAAAGGCTAATCTGAAGAAAAATCACCTCCAGCCTAGAATTCCCTGCCTATCTAGAGGTCTCTCACTGGAGAGAAAAAAAATCTATCCACATACACACACACATACTTTAGTAATAAATATAATTTATGATAGTTTTGCTTAGGTGTTATAGTTTATAATTATTCTGTTCTGGATTCTCTCTGTTAGCCTGCTAAGGTTTTTAAAAAATTGTTGTAAAATATACATAACATAAAATTTGCCATTTTAACCATTTTTAACTGTATTAATGTAATTCTGTGGCATCAAGTACATTCACAACATTGTACAATCATCACCACCATCCATTTCCAGAACTTTTCCATCTTACCAAACAGAAACTGTACCCATTTACTTAGGATCCTTAATGTGAATTACCCGCCCCCACCTCTCCAACCTTTGCCTCCTCCATTCCCATGGGAAGAAGAGTATAAATTATATTAAATGAATTTCCGCTTTGTATGTGTATTCCTTTCTCTACATAAGTAAATCTTTATCCTGAATTTTTCATTTATTATTTCCATGTATCTATTCTACAAATAGTCCAGACAACAAAGCGAGACTCTGTCTCAGAAAAAAAAAAGGGCTTTGCAGATGTAAATAAATTAAGGATCTTGAGATGAGGAGATTATCCTGCATTATTCAGGTAGACCCTAAATGTAATGATAGCTGTCCTTATAAGACTGAGGCAGAAGGAGATTTGACTAGGAAAATGTGGTGTGATGATGGAAACAGAAATTGGAGTGATATACTTTGAAGATGGAGGAAGGGAACACAAGCCAGGAAATACAGAAGGACACTAGAATCTAAAAAGGGCAAAAAAATTTTCCCTCAGATCCTTCAGAACTGTAAAAGACTAAATTTGTGTTGTTTTAAACCACTGTGTTTGTGGTAATTCGTCATAGCAGCAATGGAAACTAGCTACTTTGTGTTCCCAAGTGTACATTAAGAAGGCAGCTGGGTCTGGAATCAGAAGAGGTCTAGACTAAGATTACAAATCCTAGTGATTGGCAACAATTGAAACTTCAGACTTAACCTGACTAGAGAAAATACACAGAGTTGGGGGCGGTGGTTCTTAGAAAACTTCAATTAAAAAAACCCAAGAGGGTAAGAAAAACTGGCAAAAAAGGGAATGTAAAGGAGCGGTTAAGTGGTCACAGAGCCTGTAATCCTAGCACTCTGGGAGGCCGAGGCGGGCGGATCACTCAAGGTCAGGAGTTCGAGACCAGCCTGAGCAAGAGCAAGACCCCATCTCTACTAAAAATAGAAATTAATTGGCCAACTAAAAATATATACAGAAAAAATTAGCCAGGCATGGTGGCACATGCCTGTAGTCCCAGATACTTGGGAGGCTGAGACAGAATGATCATTTGAGCCCAGGAGTTTGAGGTTGCTGTAAGCTAGGCTGACACCATGGCACTCACTCTAGCCCGGGCAACAGAGTGAGACTCTGTCTCA
>CAUYRT010074448.1:0-31831 GCA_963574885.1 Lepilemur ruficaudatus | reverse complement strand
TGCGCATGAAGCGAGGTGAAGCAGATGAGGCTGGAGAGCTGCAGAGGGCCCCGAGCACTGGGACTTTGTTCTGTGGCGGCAGGACCTGGTTTGCGCTGTGCTGCGGCCACGTCAGCGTGTCGTCAGCGTGTAGGACGGGGAGGGCTGCGCCGAGATGGGAGCCAGGAAGGCCCGGGAGAAGGACGTGGCAAAGAATGGTGGAGTTTAATGACTACCACCGTAGCGTAGTGACAGAAAGCGTGGAGAACCAGGGCCCCTGCACAAGGAAAGGCAACGTGGATGGAAAGTCCAACTGGCCTGGGGCCCAACCGAGTTGGGGCAGGGCGATGGTCGTGGGGAGCTGGAGAGGAGACAAGAATAAGATTGAGGTTTCAAGTCGTTTGAATAAAAGGAGTGGTTTTTAGACAGATAGGGGACAAAGGTGATAAGGACAGTTTGTGATATTATGTTGCTTGAAAGTATACCAATTAAGGATTCTTTGGGGTTAATACACATCTTTTAAAAAACAAGTTGGGAAGAGGTATTACGACACCATATGTCACTTCCTCTCAATGTGAATATTGTCACTCGTATTTCTTTCCAAGCCCCAAACAAGATCAGCTGTACTGAAGAAGTTTTTATCAGAGGAAGGAGAAGGGAGCCAGGTAGCTCTGCAGCATGAGGGTGCGGGGGCAGGAGGAAGGCAGGTGGGAGCGTGGGTTCGAGGGTGGGAACCTGGGAGAAGGGAGCTAGGGCATAGGACATGGGCTCAACACCGGATTTGAGACTGTGCCGTCTTCTTAAAAAATCAAATTTTTATGTTCCTAGTGTATTACCACGTGAAATAAAGAATACTGCAAAACAGAGGACACTATGATGTTTTATAAAACAGAAATAACATGTATTCCCAAACATAGAAAAAAAATACTAGGATCTACACCTAATGTTAGTCATGGTGAGATTATGAGTGATTAAAATTTGTTTCCTTCGTTTCCTGAATTTTTCTGCATTGCACATATATTAGATTTATAATGTAAATATTAAATACTATGAACAGGGAGAAAGGAACCATCCCTGCCATAAAAAGCTCAAAGTCTTATGCACAAACGCACACACACACAGACATCACACACACAATTTATGCTATTGTTTTGTGACACTTAGAACATACAGTCTAATAAAAACAGATGTGCAAACAATCTTTTGGCAAGCAACACATTCAAAGATTGGGGCTGCCTGTAGCTGATTACATCGCTGGTGTGTCAGAAATAGGGTTTTAAGTTCAAAATACTTGCTAACAGAAATCATTACAATATACAGACTAGGTCAGAGGGATACAGCCTAAAATTTGGATACATTTAAAAGAAAACGTTTCAATGTGTTTATATTCAAACTCAGCCTCAAAGAGGTAACCTTTCAACTTAGGAGTCATTTTGGACAACTGTTCTTGAAATTGTCTTATATATAAGACCCAGTTGGTCATTGCTATGGAAGAATGTTACTTTTTTCTTACAGGCAGAGTATGCAGCAAATTAGAGCCCTATAAGTGATATAGCAAAAAAATTAGTCTTCAGATCATTTTTATTTTGGAACTTAACTGTTTTGTGTTTCTTCCTTTCTTTGATTCCTGAGAAAGGTAGACTGCAAACATTCCCTTCAAGGAAGCTTTGATGATTAGGCCCTCCGTTCCTCTAGAAATGAGCATTTGTTGTTTGATTGCCGGAGATTCAAGGGAATTGGAGTTTGTAGGAAAAAGCAACGGCTTATAAATGTAGTGGGTAAATAGGGACTTCTCTTGAATCAGATAAATATTCCCCAGGCTATAGGAATAAAGAGGTCACTGGGCCTGTAGCAGTCAGGAAAAGGGCTCCTCTCCCTGGCCATGTTCTGGGGGCATGATAAGTCGCCAAAAGGAACAACTAGGGAAATAGGACGAGGTGTTTCCCAAGCATGGCCTTGAAGGGACAAAGCAAAAGGTGTCAGTGGTCTTCTTGAGGGTAACCAGGGTGGCCATGTTGTAAATAATCAGCACCCACTTTGTCCCCTGCCCCTGAGCCTTGGTCCTGCTTAAGACCCTAGAACCAAGAAACAGTCCTGAATGGGAAAGGAAGTCCCCAGAATGACTGAAGCTATATTTCCAATATATCCTGGCAGGATGGGGACTTGGAGTTAAAATGAAGTAACATCATAAATAAATAATATGTCATTTTTTGCACACCTGATTTTAAGAATTGACCATTAAAAACCAGTAAAATACTGAATAAAAGGATGATCTTAGGAGTCCCTCTTTGGAATATGCACACTTTTTATGAAGATATAAAAGAACCCAAATGAGGTGCACCTGCTCAGATTCCCAGTTCATGACTGAGGCATTCATTCCCCCAGCGACAGGGAGGACTGGCTGCTGAAAGCTCACAATGGCGATTCTTTCTGGGAATTGCCCTCTGCCAAAGGGAGCAGCCTTGTTCCTTCCCAAAAGGTAGCCTGAATGATGCAGGAATCAACGATCGAATGATGCAGGAATGTAAGACCCAGCCCCTGGCCTCAATGTATGACAACTCTGAAGGACCATCTCAGCCCCAGAGCTCCCAGGGGATCGGCTGAGGCCTCTGTTGCAACCGCACTGCGGTTCACCTTCTCCCTCTGCTCCACCTGCGTCCCTCACTTCTTTACAGATGTTCTCAAGTTCACTCCCTAATAAACTTCTCACATGCAAATCTCTGCCTAAGAGCCTGTGAGTCTGCTTTCAGGAGTCCCGACCTAGGACAATAAACGTCCCTAAACCTTTCTCACTGAACAAGCACAATAACTTTACTTTTGCCCTGCATAGATACCTCGTACATGCAGACACCTAATTTTTTTCATTGCTTAAAAGAAGTGGATTTTGGTATGACTTTTTCTCCAATAAGAGCATTCTTAGAACGTCTTAAGAATCAAGAATTGAGGGGAAAGTGTAAATTGTGGGGTCATTCCAGAACTTCCTGGACACAAGCCAGAATTGCATTCCAGAAGCTCATTTGTAACATGTGGCCATCGCCATTGACAAAGCAACTGCCAAACATCACAGAAATGCAATATACAAATGAACTAATGAAATGCTGATTTATAATGTTTT
Source organism: Lepilemur ruficaudatus (assembly GCA_963574885.1). Classification (NCBI taxonomy): domain Eukaryota; kingdom Metazoa; phylum Chordata; class Mammalia; order Primates; family Lepilemuridae; genus Lepilemur; species Lepilemur ruficaudatus. The sequence continues at coordinate 28,737 of CAUYRT010074448.1, read as the reverse complement.
TATAGTTCCCTATAGAACAAAAGGGATCATGTTTTCATCAGATGTTCCTTGAGGTCAGTGTGGAAATCTGTCCCATTACTCTGGGCTGATATGAAGCCAGTCTTTCTCACTGCTGAACCCACTAGGGAAAGAAATAGGAAAGTGGAAAGAGAGAAAATGCAGTAAGCAATTACTTATCTGTGATTCTGTGTAGCTCGATGCTAACTCCGTTCTTCATTTTCCCAAATGCCTTTTTACTTGGAGGATTATGGCCATGGGACTGAGGGAGTTGGAGGAGGGTGTCTGTCTATTTTCTTTCTAGAACTATTGTTGGATCATTTCTTCATCGCTGCCAATACTCACCAACAGATGAGAGCCAGGAATACAAATTAAAAGAAAAAAGGGCCAATATAGGAAATATCTTATTTTTGGAAAGTATACAGATATGTAAAAATTTAAATTGTGTACATATTTAACCCTCAATTATTAAGATTGATAAAAATACTAACAAATTACATTTTAAAGTTGTGTATTGAACCTCTGAAATATTAAATGTAAAGATCAGATCTAGAATTATTTGAGACAGATTTTGGGAGAGGCAGAAAGAGTCTGGAACTTTGTTTTTAACTGAAAGATAATTGTAAAGAGCTTCCTTTTTTCCCCCTGCAAAACATAAGATCTTCACGCTGTACGTTTTGTCTGTTCACACTTGAAACTAAGGTAAGTGAATATAGCTAAGACAGTACCTTGGTCTCTTTAGAACAAGATGCTATTTTGAGAAGGGAAGCTTAGATTTTAGATTGGGGTAGCCAAACCCCAGTCTGGTTTGGACTAGACCAAGATTTTAAATGATTTGCTTAGGTAAAACCAACAAATTAGCCAATTGTTATTTACATTATTGATGTCACCAGCTGGATACAATTTCCCACCTGTGCCCAAAGCATCTCTGCAATTGCTAAAGGCTTCAAAAAGACACAGGGGATTGCCCAAATAGTACTGTTCAGCTTCCCAAGGTTACTGGATCAAAATTATGATATTAATTTGGCAATACTCTTAATAGTGTGGGTATTTGTTTGTTTGTTTTTAAGAAAAGATTTAATAGAGAGAAACAAAGTTTGTGAAAATCCAGAAAAATAACAAATCCTGATTGTGGACTGCGAACATTTGGTGTCTTTGTTGTAACTCACAGTGCTTGGCACAGAGATAGGGAAATAGTTCCAAGTGCTTCGTGAATCTAGAAACAGAAAAAAATAAGAATACCTATTCAGTTTGGGGACTATTGTGGACTGAATTATGTTCCCCCCCCAAATTCATATGTTGAAGCCCTACCCCCAATGTGACTGTTTGGAGGAGGGGCTTTAAGAGGGTAAAGTTAAATAAGGTCATTAAGGGTGGGGACCTAATCTGATAAAAACTGGTGTCCTTGTAAGAAGAGGAAGAGACACCAGAGACCAACTAATCTCTCTCTCTCTTTTTCTCCATGCTGCTCAGAGGAAAGGCCATGTAAGGACACCGTGTGAAGGCAGCCGTCTGCAAGCCAGGAAGAGAGGCCTCACCAGAGACCAGCCCTGTTGGCACCTTGGTCTTAGTCTTCTAGCATCCAGAATGTGAAAAAATAAATTTTTGTCTTTAAGCCCCCTGGCCTGTGGTATTTTGTTATGGCAGCTTGAACAGACTAACACAGGGACATTGGTTGTAAGTTCTGAGAGTTTGCCAAGTCACTGAATGACCTTGATCACACAGGGATAACTTCACCTTCTACTGTACTTTTCATTGGCTGCCACTTTTTAAAGTTTTGGCATTTGAGTGCTGTCATTTTCCTCATTCGGCTTCCGCGTGTCATTTTCTCTCTCTCTTTCTCTTTTTCCTTCCCTCTCTCCCTCTCTGCCCCTTTCTCTCTCTCTCCTTCTCTCTTTCTCTCTCTCTCCTTCCTTCCTACCTTTTCTCCTTCCTCCCTTTCTTTTTAGTTTTTCCATATCATCAGAATTTCTTGGTGGCAGGTAGGGGTAAGTCGTGAGAGGCCTTAAGCCAGAATTCACCCAGCCATCAATTTAAAGAAAGTATACTGAGTACTTAACTAAGTGCAAGTTCTATACCAGGTTCCTGTTGGAAACGAGAGAGTGTGTCCTCTAGACATTTATGTCACTCTTGAGCCTTTCAATAAAAGAATAAATGGCCCTTAATTAGATGATCAATGATCTTACTTATCCCTTGAATGAACAGAATTATGGTAAGTGAAGCACAAATTCATAAAAGCAATATTCTGCCATTCAGTTTTAAGTGATGAATATGAATTGGCACGTTTCTGAATTTATTAATAAAATCTTTGATGTGTAAGATACAGACATTTGATTGAAATCTCCCAGTTTTTAAAGATTCTCCCTGCCTGTAGCCATTCCTTTCTCCTGTTTAGGAAGCGAGCCAGGAAGGTGTAGCCTACCCGGCCCTTCCCCATTTAGTGGGATACCAATTCAGTTTATCTTGAAACCATTGTCTAAACATTCGTTTTTATTTTCATCAACCCCAGCTGAGACGTGCATATTTTCAAGGGAAAATACTAACAAAATGCAGTTTCAATGGCTTGAAGTCACTACCGGTCAAAAGAATGAAGACCACATTGGTCCAGTTTTCATTATGGATTCACCTTTTTCAAATATTTCCTTACTTAGAGTAGCCGAATGCGTAGCTTGGGACCACACTGTGCCAGCTTCCTGTTCTAGTACTGGCTATTTACATACCTCTAATTATGAATGAAGGGAAACCCATTTATCATCACTCACTGATTTACCTCCAATATCCCAATCACTCTTGACTTATTCCACATTCTGCTGCTACTATTGTTTCCCCTTACCCCATTATGTTTCATGGTCCCCCATTCTCAGGAGAACAATGATCTGTGAAAGGGCTGGGGTGTTCTAGAAGAGGAGCTGACGAGTCAGGAGTCCTGGGTTCTGATGCTGATCTGGGCACATCACTTCACCTGTTCTTAGCTTTGCTTCCTCATCCGCAAAGCAAAAATATGGGACAGTTCTCTTTCCTAGCACTAAAATTATGTGGGTTTAATATTATATTTTAGAAAAGCACCATTCTATGGCTTATATATAGTTACGTTCTTAAGGATTAAGATGGGAAGAAAGTAATTTTTTAGAGCTACATAATTATTATTATGTTAGGTGGTCCCAAGACCACTCTCAGGTTCAGTGACTCACTAGGAAGACTCACAGGACTCAACATATAGTCATAATTATGGGAGTTATTTATTAAAGTGAAACGAAGCCAAGAGCCAGGTGAGGTGGACTCTATGCCTATAGTCCCAACTACTCAGGACCCTGAGGTGGGAGGATTGCTTGGGGCCAGGTGTTTAAGGCTGTCGTGTACTGTGATTGCGCCTGTGAATAGCCAGGCTACACCCGAGTGGACAACATAGCAAGACTCTGTTTCTAAAAAAAAAAAAAGGAAAAAGGAAAAAGAAGAAGAAAAAGGAAATCAAACACACTCAGTAAAGGGAAAAGACACATAGGCAAGTCCAGGGGAGACCAGTCACAAGCTTCCTCTCCCCAGAGCAGTCACATAGAATGCACTTAATTCTCCCAGCCTAGGTTAGAGGGATACAATTTGGATACATTTAAAAGAAAATATAAAAGAAAAGGTGTGACAACACATGTGAAATGTTATCAATCAGGAAAGCTTGTGCCCAGAATTTTTACTGGGGGATGGCCCTATAGGCAGCCTCTGCCTAGCACACACCCAAATTCCAGATTCTCAGAAGGGAAGCAAGTGTTCAGCATAAACCATATTGTTTGTACAAACAATTTAAACATAGGCACTCTTATCAGTTAATGGTGGTGGGAACCCTCCTGAAATCTAAATTCCAGACACCAGCCAAGGGCCAGCCTTGTAAGCAGGACTTTCAAAGGATAACAGACAGACCTGCTGTGTAAACTCTTTTCTGCATAACTGTGTGTTTGTTTCCAAAGTCACTCTTGAAAATAGCCACTTGCTTACTACTCTGAGATACTAGTATTAACTAAACTAATATTTTTCCAAATAAGCTTGATTTTTTCCCATTAGTAAAGTGACATTTCATTCAGTAAAACTTTGAAAATAAAGAGAAATAGAAAGAAGAATAACATTACATATAATAATTTCTAAACATAATTACATTTAGATAATTATCTTTTCAATATTTTAGGCATGATTACTACAATGCCTATTTAAATTATTTTCTGTTCTTCTCATTTTTATCTTTAATGGATTTACTAAGCCAAAGGTTATGAACTTTTTAAAGGCTTTTATTATCTTTTGTCAATGGCTCTCCAGGAGTTGTAAAATTTGGGCCTCCAACCAACCAAGTATTTCCCTAACGTGAAATGATAATGACGCTCTCACTTGCTTTGCATTCAGTGCATTTTTATATTTTTCCTGTTTCATTTTTCTCCTTCCCATAACACTGACCTCCCATGTTAACTAATCATCCCACCACTAGGGTACTGCTTTGGGCAAAGGCACTGTATTCATAAATCTCCTCTTTTAAAGAGCAAGACTGTCACCTAGGAATCCTCATCATGCCTTATCAGAGACTAATTCACTTGTTTTCTGAGCAAATGGGGTACAAGTTCTTCAGGTTTTGACTGGGAGACAAGGGAGGAGGTGGCAGTCAGGGCTGGGAAGGTGTTGGGATCCTGAGAAATCCTTGGTAGGGTGGTTGGGTGGTGTAGTGTGTTGGGTAAGTACGAGGGTGACAAATGGGTTCTGAAATACAAGGTGTGAGAAGATACCAAAAGATCCAACATAATCTTTACTACAGCTTTGCTCAAGAGCAGCTTCCACCCACAGAAGCACCAGGAGGTCATGTAGTTAAAAGAAACTGGGGTTAGAAGTAGAGCTAGACAGCTTGGACTGGTGTTCTCATGCCACTGCCTGCCAACCGGGAGCCTTGAACAAGTCACTTAATTTCTGCTCCTCAGACTCCTCACTGGTAAAATAGGGATAATAGGACGCGCCCAACCTACCTTACAAGGCTGCTGGGAATCAAGGTCAAATTTGGTAACTGATATTTAGGAAATCATTGTGCACAGTGCCTGATGCATGGGATGTATGAATCAGTGATTACTGAAACTAATGTGATAAGAGAGAACAATTTTTATGAACTTGCAGAGTGATTAAAAAAAAAACAAAAAAAACCTAAGAGCCTTCACCCCATCCTCAGCTCAGTCTTAGTCTTAAACATCAGGCAAGCATAAGGTCCTAAAAACGGTGGTTTTGAAGTGACAATAAATAGTGTTCTGTTTTCCATTGCTAAGAATCAAACCAAAATATGTTCCATGGCAATAATCTAGTTTTATTGTGTTGAGAATATTTTTAATTAGGAGAGAGTCCTACTGTGCCCTAATATTTGCTCTGTCATTTTTTATCAGAAACATATATTCGAATGAACTGCTAAAACAAAAATCTCTTGATGAATAGATAATAATTCAGTCTAGCCAGATAGTGTGCTCCCTGCTAGTATGCATGTGTGTGTGTGTGTGTGAGTGTGTGTGTGTGTAAGATCTCCTGCAGTTGTAACAGTTATATGCATACGATTTTTTTTAAGGCAAACATGAGGTGAAATTTTCGGAGGGGAAGCAAGATAGGATTACAATAGGATTACAGAGCAAGATATAGGTCTACAGAGCATGATACAAACACTACACATGATGATCAGAGCCCTTGCTGTTGCAGGAAAAAGAGTGAAATTTTCTACAAATCGATTTTTATAAAATTTATTTTTAAAAATAAAAAGATTTTTAAAAATCTTCTCTGTTCTTGGCCTTTTACTCTTGGTGTTTTATAATAAAGCTTCCATATGTTCAATATTCAGCTTCAACAATGATCAATTCCTGGCCAACCTTGTTTCATGCAGACCCTCTTCTACTTCCTTCACTTCAGATAATCTTGAAGCAGATCCCAGACATTACATCATTTTATCCTAAATAGGGAACTTGCTTTAAATGTTTTGACAATATAGCTGCAAAAGGAATCTTTTTGCTCTCAAGTTACTCACACATTCCAATAAAATAAAACAGAAGTGGAAGTTAGATTAGATTTTTACCTTAAGTGTATTTTCAAATTTCTTTTTAATGTTGCCAATTTAATAATATATACAACTAAAATTTACAAAAAAAGGAGTTACCCTTTCTTTGTAAACAAGCCAGAAGAAAATGGTCAACCCAAATACACCAGGCAAATAAATCAGGGGTCCCCAGCCTATGGTGAGTTGTATAATTGTTTCATTATATACAATGTAATGATAGAAATAAAGTGCACCAGAAACGTAATGTGTGCGAGTCATCCGGAAACTACCCCCACTCCTCAGTCCACGGGAAAACTCTGTTCTATGAAAATGGTCCCTGGTGCCAAAAAGTTTGGGGACTATTGAAATAAATACAGAACTGATTTACCTCAGACATGGCTATATATTAGGTGATTAAATATGAAATGTCCAATTTTGAATCAAAAGTGTAGTTTATTATATCAAACAAGAGGTAGTACAATTAATCAAAGTACATGCCTCAACTATTGACACAGTTTTGCCATCTCAGCAGTAGCTTGTTTATTATGCCAGCAGTGAAGAAGCCTGGAGCGCGAGTGGCGATGAAATTGTGAAAGGTGCTTTCTACAGCTTGTTTAGAATTGAATGTTTTTCCTTACAAGAAGTGGTCCAAAGCCTGGAAGAAGTTTGTCAGTTGGTGCAAGGTCTGGTGAATACGGTGGAGGACAGACTTTCCAAGTCCAGCTTCTGCAGTTTGAGCAGTGTTGTTTTTTGCAACATACGGTCTTGCAAGAGTGTTGGCCTGCCTCTATTGACCGCTCTCTGCTGCCCACTCACAAGCATCCTCCTCATTTCATCCACTTGGTTGGAGTAGACATCCTCTGTAATCGATTGACCAGGTTTCATGAACCTGTAGTGCTGGACCACCAAATAGACACCATTAGCTTTTTTTTGATGAATATTCAGTTCTGGACAGTGTTTTGGCACCTCATCTTTATCCAACACTTGTTATTGTCAAAAGAATCCATTTTTCAGCACATGCAACAATGTGGTGTAAATGGTTTGCCTTTATGTTGCCTTTACAGGCAGAAAGGCAAGCTTTGAGACAATTTTTCTTCTGATGCTTAATTCATTTAGAAGCCATCTATTCAGTTTCTTTACCTTGCCCATTTGTTTCAAATGGTCCAATATTGCTGGAATAGTAATGCCAAACCTTTTTGCTAATTCACGCATAGGTTGAGATGGATTGGCTTCCACTACAGCTTTCAGCTCATCATTACCCACCTTGGTCTCAGGTTACCCACGTGGCTCATTTTCAAGATTAAAATCACCAGAATGGAACTTCTCAAACCATCGACATACTGTGTGCGTTCATTAGCCACATCCTTCCCAAACACTTCATTGATATCTCGAACTGTCTGCGCTGCATTGGTTCCACAATGGAACTCATATTAAAAAATAACATGAATTTTTGACTTATCCATGGTGTCACAAAAATTGCTCTAAAAAATAATATGAAAGATAACCACAAGCCAAAATATGTGTTTGAAAGACTGAGGATGTACCTTCACAATAAAAAACAAACAAAAAAACCCACAAAAAAACAAAAAACCAAGAAGTGTCAAAGTGAAATGTCAGGCTGGGCGCGGAGGCTCGTGCCTGTAATCCTAGCACTTTGGGAGGCTGAGGCAGGTGGATCACTCAAGGTCAGGAGTTCAAAACCAGCCTGAGCAAGAGCAAGACCTCATATCTACTATAAAATAGAAAGAAATTAATTGGCCAACTAAAAATATATATAGAAAAAATTAGCCAGGCATGGTGGCGCATGGTAGCTGGGTGGTCCCAGCTACTCGGGAGGCTGAGGCAGGAGGATCTCTTGAGCCCAGGAGTTTGAGGTTGCTGTGAGCTAGGCTGACGCCACAGCACTCTAGCCCGGGCAACAGAGCAAGACTCTGTCTCAAAAACAAAAAATAAAATAAAATAAAAAATAAAAAAAGTGAAATGTCAGAGATATCAGCTATCAACTTGGTACTTAAGGAAATCAGACATTCGATACTTAATAACCTAATATTAATTTTACCAATATGTGACATACTTATTTACCCTTATTATATATGTGTGTGTGTATATATATGTATTTAAATATACCTTTTTTTTTTTTTTTTGAGACAGAGTCTCACTCTGCTGCCCAGGTTAGAGTGCCGTGGCGTCAGGCTAGCTCACAGCAACCTCAAACTCCTAGGCTCAAGCGATCCTCCTGCCTCAGCCTCCTGAGTAGCTGGGACTACAGGCATGCGCCACCATGCCTGGCTAATTTTTTCTATATATATTTTTAGTTTTCCAGCTAATTTTCTTTTCTTTCTTTCTTTCTTTTTTTTTTTTTTTTTGGTAGAGACGAGGTCTCGCTTTTGCTCAGGCTGGTCTTGAACTCCTGGGCTCAAATGATCCACTTGCCTCGGCCTCCCAGAGTGCTAGGATTACAGGCATGAGCCACGGAGCCCAGCCTAAATATACCTTTTTAAAGAGCAGTTTTAGACTCAAGGCAAAATTGAGCAGAAAGTACAGAGTTCCCACTTACCCTCTTCCTCCACAAAGGCACAGCCTCCCTGACTATCAACATTCAGCAACAGACTGGTACATTTGTTACAATCAGTGAACCTACATTGATACATCGTCACCCAAAGTCTATAGTTTACATTAGAGTTCACTTTCGGTGTTGCACATTCTATGAGTTTTGATGAATGTATGAACACATGTATCTACCATTATAGCATCGTATAGAATAGCCCTTACGATACTTACTTGCAATCAGGGTGTCAGCTGGACTAATAAAAAAAAAGATATATTTACTTATTTATTTATTTTGAGACAGAGTCTCACTCTGTTGCCCGGGCTAGAGTGTCGTGGCATCAGCTTAGCTCACAGCAACCTCAAACTCCTGGGCTCAAGCAATCCTCCTGCCTCAGTCTCCCAAGTAGCTGGGACTGCAGGCGTGTGCCACCACACCCAGCTGAGTTTTCTATTTTTTAGCAGAGATGAGGTCTTGCTCTTGCTCAGACTAGTCTGAAACTCCTGAGCTCAAGCGATCCTCTTGCCTTGGCCTCCCAGAGTGCTAGGATTATAGGTGTGAGCCACCGCGCCCAGCCAAGAATGAGAATATCTTTATCCAGAGGACTGTTTTCTGCCAGGTACGTGGAGGCATTGTCACTCTGGGATCACCTTAATATGATGTCAGGGTTTGAGATGGTTTGAAGCTGAGTTATGATCCTGTAAGGGCTAGTCTACTCTATTCACTGTTACTTTTATTTTTTTATTTTTTGAGACAGAGTCTTACTCTGTTGCCCGGATTAGAGTGCCGTCGCGTCAGCCTAGCTCACAGCGACCTCAAACTCCTGGGCTCAAGCAATCCTCCTGCCTCAGTCTCCCAAGTAGCTGGGACTGCAGGCGTGTGCCACCACACTCAGCTAAGTTTTTCTATTTTTTAGTAGAGATGGGGTCTTGCTCTTGCTCAGACTAGTCTCAAACTCCTGGGCTCAAGCAATCCTTCTGCCTCAGCCTTCCGAGTAGCTGGGACTACAGGCATGTGCCACTATGCCTGGCTATATATATATATATATATATATATATATATATATATATATATTGTTAGTTGTCCAGCTAATTTGTTTCTATTTTTTTTAGTAGAGATGGGGTCTTGCTCTTGCTCAGGCTGGTCTTGAACCCCTGAGCTCCAATGATCCTCCTGCCTCAGCCTCCCGAAGTGCTAGGATTACAGGCGTGAGCCACCAGCCCGGCCCACTGTTACTTTTAGTGTTGTCTTTTGAGACTCAATCCAAAGTGAGAGTTCACCAGGCACCCTCCCCCTTAGCAGGTTCCGGACTCCAGTCTCTCTTCCCCTCAGTCCTCAAGGCTGTTAAAAACACAACTCATCCTCTTAGCTATCTCTCAGGAGATGCCCCACCTGGAAGACTAAATGTGGGACTTACATCCCTCTCTCTCCTTCCCAGATCCTGGCTTAGTAATTCTTCACTAACTTGTTACATTTCCAATAATATCAAGGAGAGATTTTTAAAATACTTTTCCAGTGTTACTAGTTTTCCACTGTGGGAGGGTTGGTCAGAGTTACATAGTCACCAATTGTGGAAGCCCAAATCCTCCCTCACTCAGACCTTCCTGTGGAAAAAGCACTCTAACAACTGCGATCTGCCAAGAAACAAACTGACAATGGAAACGGTAACAGTGTAACCATTACCCAAGCATCAAAACAATGAACGAAAGTGCTGCCCAAGGGAGATTCAACAAATATACAAAAAGACAAGTGTAACACAGCTGAAAGAGCAACACGAACTCACATTGATAACAAAATATCCTTCCAGAAAACTGGGGGAATCTAAACTTTGCTTGAGAATGCTCTACTTTCAGTTTATAAATACCACATTCTAGGAACTTTTACTAGCCAAATAGTTTGTTGTAAGAGAGAATGAAAGTCTGTGGAATTGTATGGCACTTGTCTTTTCTGGAATTTGTTCTCAGCTGTTAGCATGGCCAGGTTGGCTGACTTACCAGTAAGCTTTAGATCATACTTTGAGAACCACTACCCTATGAAGCGAGAAGTAACATGTGATGTTCCTGAACCAAGGCTTTCTTGAATGGCCTTCAATGGAAATTTCTGTTTTGAGATCTCTGTAGGTCTTTTTCTGATTAGGTTACAGCGGAATGGATTAGTTTTCTCCCGATTAGATTAAATATACCCTTCTCAAATCCACCTTAATCCTCTCCCCAGGTCAGCTTGGTTAGAATTTTAGGCTTCACAAACTCCCAAAGATTGATGATATTATCTATTATATATCTGTTTAACCAGATGAATTGTGAGTATTCCCAAATTTTAGGCATGATTTGGACATTGCCTTGCCCAGACAACTCTCAGCAAATAGCCTTAGACAACATGGTTGGATAAATGCTAATCCATTTCCTAACCTCTCCAAGCCTTGGTTTTCTCATGTTTAAATGGGAATAATAACGTCCTCATCATAGATAGTTTGTGAGTTTTAAATGAAATAACAAATACAAAAATCTTAGCACAGTGCATGGCACACAGGTAAGCATTTGATAACAGGATGGTCTTAAGAGTTTGTTGGAGGCAATGCTCTAAATGGGTTATTTTGGGGCTGGGCAGAGGCCTCAGGCCTTTGAAAACAATTCCTCAAGGGAAATCAGGGATGGGTGACAAGTATTTTGCTGGGATTGCATCATTTGGCTGGATGGGGTGGAGCCTGAAGGCTGGTACCACATAGCTGTGGCTAAACTGACTTTAGAATCTCTACGCCCAAGTAAACTAGTAGGGAGTTAGTCATGCATCACAGAATGAAATCATGGAGCACATGGAGATTGGTAACAGTCTGAAAATTTTTAACTTTCTTATGTCTGCTAAGTTTTCTCATCCTGCAGATTTTCCTATTATGGTTACCTCTCACTCTGTAGTGTCCTGGCCCCACAGGGCTAGATGTTTTGCTTTATTTCATTGAGCGCTATTGTTTCAGCCACATGTTGCAGGGGAGAAAATGGAGGCTCAGAGAGGTTAGGGAAGTAATCTCTGGTCTGGCTCCAGAGCTCGGATCTCTGAATATAGCACATTACTTATAGGATTGTTGAATTTGAGTGTTGACACTCTAGCTGCTGAATTCATTCCTTTACCATTTAATGAGCAATTATTATATGCCCTGCACTAAGTTGGTCTCTGGGGATTCAGAAGTGAGTACAACATCACAGCTACAACAAAACAGCCACATTTATTGAGTACTAATTCTGTGTCAGACACCTTACATGTGTTCATTTAACCATAATAACCAGGCTCTGAGAAGAGAATTGATATTCTTATTTTACAGACAAGGGAGCTGAGACTCAGAGACTTGCCCAAGGTCACACTGTCAAGAAAAAGCAGAGTTCAGGATCTTTAACTTCCAAGTCTTGTTTAGAATTGAAAATCTCATTCTTTTATTTTTTAAACAAAAGTAACAGTCTTTTTTTTAAAAAATAAAGCTAATACATGCTTAATTTAAACAATATGTGTGCTGATTTTCTCACACACTTGCAGAACCACGATGTTAACAATCATTTTAATTTTGACTGGTGTATTTAATAGATGAATATATTATATTTCAAAGTTGCATTTCTTTTATTAGCTATTTTTTCTCATCTTTTACAGTTTTTTTTTTTTTTTTGTGAGAGTCTTGTTCTGTCTCCTGGGCTAGAGTACCATGGCATCAGCCTAGCTCACAGCAACCTCCAACTTCTGGGCTCAAGCAATTTTCCTGCCTCAGCCTCCCAAGTAGCTGGGAATACAGGCACGTGCCACCAGGACCAGCTAATTTTTCTGTTTTTAGTAGAGACAGGGTCTCGCTCTTGCTCAGGCTGGCCTCGAACTCCTGAGCTCAAGTGATCCTCCCACCTCGGCCTCTCAGAGTGCTAGGATTAACAGGCATGAGCCACCGCCCAGCCAGCACCAGCTAGCTTCCAATTTTTCTGTAAAGATAGGGTCTTGCTATATTGCTCAGGCTGGTCTGGAACTCCTGGACTCAAGCTATCCTCCTGGCTTAACCTCCCAAAGTGCTGGGATTACAGGCATGAACCACCATACCCAGCCTCATCTTTTATTACAGTTTTGATATATATTTCACATACCATAAAATTCACTCATTTAAAGAGTACAGTAGTGTATGTGCCTGTAGTTTCAGCTACTCTGGAAGCTGAGGTGGGAAAAGCTTGAGCCAAGGAGTTGTGACTAGAGTGGGCAATATAGTGAGACCCATCCCTATTAGAAAAAATAAAGAAAGTGCATAGTTCAGTGGTTTTTATTATATTCACGGAGTTTTGCAACCATCATCACAATCTAATTTTAAAACTTTTTCAACAATCTCAAAAGAAACCCCATACCCATTAATAGTACCTCCCCATTCCTGCTCCTCCAGCTGTCAGCCCTAGGCTACCTATTTTTTGTTTGTTAGCCATATGTGATTTTTTAATGTCTTTGTCTATTTTGGATTTTTCTTTGTCAATAAGAGAAATTCTGTATTTATCATGACCATTTGCCTACCATGTATATTGCAAATATTTTTAGCCATTTTTCATTTGCTCTACTTTGTTGATGTAACCATCTCTGTACAGATGGTTACATTTGTTACAATCTTTGTCTTTATGATCTATTGATTTTGATTCATGATTACAAACATTTTCCCTCCTCCAATTCTAGAGTTTTGCCCCCTGACGTCTTCTGGTCTTTCATAGTATCGTGGTTTGTCTAAGTTTTCAAGCTCTCTTGAGTTTCGTTTGAGATAGTATAACTATACCTTGTCAAGTACTAGTGATTTGAAAAGTCACTTTCATCGAATGGCCACATTTCCATTCATTTCTGAAACCGGACAGAAGGACAACAGCCATCAGGAAGATTCAGGGCTTGCAGGCAGGGTGGGCTTCGTGTCCTTTGTTTAACGTTCTGCTGCCGCCATCTTGAAATTGGTAGTAATTTTTGAACAAGGGCCCGCGTTTTTCTTTCTGCGCTGGACCTCGCCAATTGTGTTGTACTGCTTAGAGTCCCAGGCACTGTACTAAGCACTTGACATACATTACTCCACTTAATCCTCATGGCCATTTCTGCTAAGTAGGCGTTATCGTTTCCCTCCTCATTTTGCAAATAGGGAAACGGAGGCAGGTAGATTAGATAAGGCCACAGAGCGAAAAGGCTGCAACGAAGGGCTTTGAACCCAGCACTGGAGGCCGGGGCCGCGCGGTCGCGGCCAGTCGGCACTGCAGGTTGTTAACAATGTGGCTAGCTGATGAGGGCGCGGAGAGCCGGGGGCGCTGGGTGCGAGCTACCCGAGCGTCCCCGGAGCGACCCCGCGTGCCCAGCGCCGGGCTTTGCGGGCCGGCGGGCCTCCGCCTGCTGCCCCGGCGGCGCGCGCTCGCCTAGCCGGCGGGCCCTCGCGCGCGCAGCGGTTGTGTTGCCTGCGAGTTTCCCGAGTTCACACTGGCCCCGGGTTGGCATGGCAACCAGGCAACCTGTTCCAGAGCCGCCAGCCTTCTCCGCACATGCCGCTGCCACCGCCGGAGCCGGGGCCAGAGCCTATCCCATGATACACCGCGCCAGCCCAGTCCCCAGTGGGCCGCCATGTTGTCGGAGTGAAAGGTAAGGGGGAGCGAGAGCGCCGGAGAGAGAAGATCGGGGGGCTGAAATCCATCTTCATCCTACCGCTCCGCCCGTGAGTATCTGCACCCCGCCGGCCCCAAACGCTGCTCCGGACCCCTAGCGAGCAGATTGTCCCTTCGTATTGGTGTTTGAGAGCGGTTGGGGGGGCGAGAAGGGCTTTGGAAAAGCCGCCGGGGCCCTGGCTGTGGCTTCTCACTTGCTGTTCCTCGTACATGTTTTGGAGTCAGCAGCAAGGCCCCTATTGTTATCAAAGGAGGGAGGGGGTGGGGAGCGGGGTCGAAGCGAAGAAAATGCCGGGGGTTTAGGCCCGGGCCCAGGGCGTAGACGTGCCTCTACATTTCTGCTCGGCCCTGTTGGGAGTCCCCGAAGATTGATGTTGCTATTCGGGTTGCGTTTTTTGATGGGTCTGCGAAGCCCCGAGTGTAGTTGTGTGGCCATGAAGAGTGATTCTGTGCCACCCCGGATTTCTTCGACTTCTTGAGCTTCCGTGGTAGCGCCGAAGGAGGAGGAACAATAAATCGCTTTAGGAGCAGCCGTGGCCCTGTGTCCGCAGGCGAGACCCTCCGTGGGGGAACTTTGCGAGCCTTAAATGTGGAGAAGTGGCCATCAGGAAGTTTCAGAATGCTTTTCAGGCTCCTGGGTGCTGTGGCCTTTTGTTTCCGTGAGAGCTTGTGTTTTTGGTGGGTTCTTCCTCTTTGAGCTTCCCTGTATTGGTGTCTCTCCCAACTCCAAGAGGGGTTCAGCCTTCGCTCGTCCGAAAGCCATCTAGATACACGATACCGAACAGTTGTAGTCCTCACAAACATGTTTGGTAAACATAGGTCATTTGTTTTACTTGTCAGTACCACTCCCACGTCAAGTGAGGAAAACGCTCCTGTAACTTTTCCATCCCGCGATAGCCCCCCCCAAATAAAAACCAAAACCCCAAACCCACACAACGTTACCAGGGAAGGTTTTATAGTTGCCATAACTTGAAAGATTGTTACCCTTCATTGTTCAATTCAGAAAACACTGTTCTTAGCTCTCGATATCATTTTGCTCACTTCCTTTCATTACCGGGATTGTTAAGAATGAGATTTTATAAGGCTTTTCTTGGTTTCTATTTTAAAGTCAGTTACTTCTGAAACAATAGGTTTAACATTTTGTTTATTTTATGAAAACACTTAAAAACTCAACCAAGACAAAGCCAATATGTGGATTCCGGTGTAGTTTTCGTAAGCAAAATAAACATTTTGACTCATTGCTAATTTTAACTTTATAAAACACTCTCAGGGGCTGTTGATTCTTTATGTGGGCTCTTCGGAAAATACTCAGGGGATTCTGAACTTTGAGTTAGTGCTTTGCCTTCGTCTCAACTGAATTCATTTTGTCCAAGGCCGCAGCTTTTTGAAGTTGGAATTTGTTTAGTTTGGTTTGAGATGAACTCCTTTAAAATAAATTGATGATCACAGAATGTTTATTCAGTGTGGTAAAATAAACACCTTTTAAACCACTAAGCATTTTAGTAAAAGGTGAGCCATGGAGATAGATTAAACCGTGTTCCTTTGTTTGAATTAAACTCTATTGGTGATATTAAAAGAAATCCGCTTTGATGTAAACAGTTTGAAAGCTGTGGAAGAGCAGCTAGAATCAGCACTTAATTCCAGTTGCTTGAAATACTTATTTTTATAATGTGTCATTAAAAAAAAAATCACATTTCAAACGCTACACATAACTTTTTAGCTTTGAGAGTTCCCTGAAAGGTATCGGCAATTTAAGTGTTTTCTGATATTTAGGTGATTGAATTCTTAATTTTTGTGCTGTAGTTGCCAAAATATTACAAAACTACTCAAGACACATGTTAATTGCTTAGGTATTTGCTCACTTTCAGACTGTCTCTTCTGCCAGGTTTTCTCTTGTTTGGGAAACTGCCTTGCCTCATTAGGTAAAGCAGGAAGTCTTAGGGCACACAGATAGCTATACAAAAGCCAATTGTTTTGTTTGAACATTTTTATAGGAATCTTCCCCTCCCCCTCCCTTTTTAGAGTGAAGTTGTGTTCAGTGTGTTTCAGTGGTAAACTTTTTTCATATGGAAATTCCTTGTTAGATAACTGTTTCGACAGGTTTTTTTATTTCAGAAAAGATTGCATTTGTTACTTTAGGAATTCTCTTAGGGACTGGAACTTCATTGCCTTAACTGGTGGTAACTAAATTCCTGGGATCGTCAGCACGATGACTTTAATTTTATCAAAAACTTTTATATCTATCTTATTTTGATTAAAAAGACAACAAAAATATTGTGAGGCAAAGAGAAAGGTTTTGTTCATTTTCTAGATAAGGAAACAGGTTCAAAGAAGTTGCTCAGTGGTAGAATTTGGGTTTTGGAACTCCTGGCCTGTTCTAGAACAAAGATTGTTTGAGATTTCCTTTTAGAAGAAAATGGGACTGTCCAATATTGGTAATAAGAGGGTAGTGAGTTCTTTCAGAAACTGAGCAGAAAGGCATTAGGTTAGTTTGCACTTTGCAGAGACTAAGGGTGAAACAGCTATGACTTTCTGGTGTTGGTACTTGAGCATGGACAAGATTTTATTCGTGAAAGCAGAAACTGAAGTCATAAAGCTAGACTTCTCCAGTACCCTGGTAAGGTGGGTGATAGATTGGAATTGTTGACTAGGTGTTTTCAAATTAGGCTTTGAACAAATTACAAATTCCATTGTGTTTTTACTTCTGGCTTCAAAGCATGAATTTAGTTGTGAGAAGCGATTGCTACTTTATCAGGAGGTTTAATTATTCAATACAGAGATAGTAGATTTCTCGTTAATCTGTTTTTAAAATGTCAGGGTAGGCCAGGCACGGTGGCTCACGCCTGTAATCCTAGCACTCTGGGAGGCCGAAATGGGTGGATCCCTTAAGGTCAGGAGTTTGAGACCAGCCTGAGCAAGAGCAAGACCCCCGTCTCTACTATAAATAGAAAGAAATTAATTGGCCAACTAGAAATATATGTAAAAAATTAGCCAGGCATGGTGGCACATGCCTGTAGTCCCAGCTACTCGGGAGGCTGAGGCAGAAGGATCGCTTGAGCCCAGGAGTTTGAGGTTGTTGTGAGCTAGGCTGATGCCACGACACTCTAGCCCAGGCAATTAGCAGAATGAGATTCTGTCTCAAAAAAAAAAAAAAAAAATCAGGGTAGGGCTTGGGAGGAGAGAAAAGGTGTTTGTAGCAGGGGATTGTTGGGTTGATAGCCTTGAAATTAGACTCTTAGTGGTTGTGGACAGATGTGTCCTAATTGGTAACTGATTTATTTACTTTGTAGCATTTTTTTAGCACCCACTCAAGCTGACAAGTGTTGTATCTTATGTATAAAGGTGGTTTTTGTTTTAAATAACTTAAACAGTAGTGTTTCATGGTAACATTTCAGGGATTCTTTTTTGGTCTTCAGAGAAGAGTAGAGGATGCAAGTGACAGATATTGTTGAGTTACTGGAGAGTACCAAGGGGTTGATAGAATTAGGCTTGGGTACAAAACATAATTGTTAGAATCGTTTCTCTGCTACTCACTAGCTGAGTGGCCTTGAATACATCACATAACTTTTCTGTGCTTTTCTTAGTCTTTTCATCTTTAAAATAGGGATAACAATCCTTAACCTTTCAGTGTTTCTGTTGTAAGGTAGTGTCTACAGTATATTTGCTATGCTATTACTGTGTTGAGGCCTCTGGTTTTTATAGTGAAGCTTTCTGTACTTTCTAGTAAGGTGTTTGAATTTGGTTTGGTTTCATCCTGTTCATAGGAGCTGAAGCACTAATAGAATAATAACGTGATTACAATTACAATTGTACGTTATTGGTAGAAATCCTGAATTTCTTTTTCCATCAATAACAGTTGATATGAAGGTTTAGGCTAAGAATATGCTGTTGCTCTTCTTGATTACAGAGTCTTACTGTTTCATTAAGGAATATGATCAATGTTGGACCTTTTAAAGGGTCCTTTTAAGTAAATTAGACAGTCTGAGCCATTGCTAATTATATGTGGGTTTAGATTTCTGTTTGGTTATTGGCATGTGTCTGCTTCAGCTGTAAAATTGTGATATTTTTTAAAAAAAGCTCTTGTTCAGTTAAAAACTATCCACCACAGTTGGCTTAGGGTGCAAATAAGTGGAGTAGAGAAACCATTGATCAAAGTCTAATTCTGTATTGTTACCTTTTGTTACCTTATGTAATAACATAAGCTTCCCTAAAGTTGTAATACTGAGTCCTGATCTCAGTACCCTGTCAGAGTGTCTGCCACCAACTACATTTATTTCTGTACACACAGACGGGGCAACTTAAAAATGGAGGTTTCAGTTTCGGAAATTGTGTGGTATAAAATGTTTAGCTGCTTGGCAGAAACTGGTTGTGTATGATTGTATTGCAAAAGACACGGGTTTATTTATTTATTTTTTTTGACCAGTAATGTGACCGTGGAGTTCATATTTTTAGTGTATGTTGAATTATGTTTTAAAAGATGCGAATGTTAAACATTTGTCACCTGTTTGTCCTTAGGTGTTGGTGGAATGAGCGTTGCATGTGTCTTGAAGAGAAAAACAGTGCTTTGGCAGGACTCTTTCAGCCCCCACCTGAAACATCACCCTCAAGAACCAGCTAATCCCAACATGCCTGTTGTTTTGACATCTGGAACAGGGTCGCAAGCGCAGCCACAACCAGCTGCAAATCAGGCTCTTGCAGCTGGGACACACTCCAGCCCTGTCCCAGGATCCATAGGAGTTGCAGGCCGTTCCCAGGACGACGCTATGGTGGACTACTTCTTTCAGCGCCAGCATGGTGAGCAGCTTGGGGGAGGAGGAAGTGGTGGAGGCGGCTATAATAATAGCAAACATCGATGGCCTACTGGGGATAACATTCATGCAGAACATCAGGTAAAAAAAGTTCACTATTTCAGTTTTGAAAATCTTTTGTAATCACTGTCCGCTTAGGATATCTGCTTTCAATGAATGTCTTTAAAAGTTTAAATTGCTGATTTAGTTTGGTCTAAACAGTCACTTGTTTTAAAGGATGATTGTTGTAATATTGTCACTGGATCATTTATCATTCTGGTGCTAGATATAGTAGTAAATGACCAATTCATTTTAAAAAGGACTTAAGATGGTTTTTATTGTGTGCAATCCATTTCTATTTATTTAATCCCTGTCCTTGGCTGTGATTTTGTTTGTTTTTTGTTTTTCTTTTTGAGTTTTTTGTTTGTTTTTTGTTTTGAGAGAGCGTCTCAGTCTTTTGTCCAGGCTAGAGTGCAGTGGTGTCATGGTAGCTCACTGCAACCTCAAACTCCTGGAGCCTCAGTCGATTCTCGTGCCTCAGACTCCCTAGTAGCTGGAACTATAGGTGTGTGCTACCACACACAGCATATTTTTCTTTTTTTTGTTTTTGTAGAGACAGGGTCTTGCTATGTTGCTCAGGCTGGTCTTGTACTCCTGGCCTTAAGCGATCCTCTGGCCTTGGCCTCCCAACCAAAGTGCTAGGATTACAGACATGAGCCACTGCGCCCAGTGCAGTGCATTTCTAGGAATACTTTTTTTTAAAATAAAATAATACTTTTTTCCCCATTTACATATATGCTTTTAAGAACTGTTTGGGCTGTTTATAGGACAAGTACATATTTTAGAATCTTTTCTGTTGGGTGTGAGTGACTTTTGATTTTAAGATGTTATAGTTGAAAGTAGTGGGAAGTTGATAACATCAGCTGCTCAAGTGAAATTTATTTGAAATGGGACTGATACATTGTGTCGGAGAGGAGTGATGTGGCTTTTAAGTTTTAACCCACTTTGTCCTCTTGTTCTAAGAACTTGTTTGGTTTTGGTAAATTTTAACATGCTTAATCTTATTAATCTGAAACCATAGCTGGAATCATAGCATATTTTACTGAGAAGAGAGTTTGGGCTCATCTGTGTTTCTTGACTTCCTGATAGCAAACAACCAAAAGATTAGATTGTTTTGATCAGGCTGTTCTTTGAAATTGGGTATATATTGAATTTGGAAAGGTTCATTTTATATTGCTAATCTGAGTACTGATTAGCAAAAAGCACTGACATCTTTCACTAGGCCTCTAGTGCTTCTATTCTGCTTCAGAAACAATCAGTCACAAGCACACTTGTCAAATCTGAATTGTGTTATGCTTCTTCTGACCCCTCCAGAAAGGGCAGCATACCATAGTTTTTTTTTTTTTTTTTTTTTAAAGAGATGGTGTCTTGCTCTGTTTCCCAGGTTGGAGTGTAGTGGAATGATCATAGCTCACTGCAGCTTGAACTATTGGGCTCACGGAGTCCTCCTGCCTCGGCCTCCTGAATAGCTGAGATTACAGAGCCACCGTGCCTGGCCCATAGTTTTTTACCATGGTAGAAACAAAGGTAGAATTTATCCTCTTGTTCAGCAGAAATTTGTTGAGCACATTGGTTATAGGTCTGTG
Source organism: Lepilemur ruficaudatus (assembly GCA_963574885.1). Taxonomy (NCBI): domain Eukaryota; kingdom Metazoa; phylum Chordata; class Mammalia; order Primates; family Lepilemuridae; genus Lepilemur; species Lepilemur ruficaudatus. Next base: position 8,089 of record CAUYRT010074448.1, on the reverse strand, counting down.
TTTTACTGGTACAGTTTTCATTATTGGTGCTGCTTCATAAGCATGTGTAGGTGAGGGATGCTGAGAAGTATAAGATATAGGGAGTTTTTTCTTATGCATTTAGGGTACTTTATTTATTTATTTTTTTTGAGACAGAGTCTCACTCTGTTGCCTGGGCTAGAGTGCCATGGCATCAGCCTAGCTCACAGCAACCTCAAACTCCCGGGCTCAAGCGATCCTCCTGCCTCAGCCTCCCGAGTAGCTGGGACTACAGGCATGCGCCACCATGCCTGGCTAATTTTTTCTATATGTTTTTAGTTGGCCAATTAATTTCTTTCTATTTTTTAGTAGAGATGAAGTCTTGCTCTTGCTTAGGCTGGTTTCCAACTCCTGACCATGAGCGGTCCACCTGCCTCAGCCTCCCAGAGTGCTAGGATTACACACTTAGGGTACTTTTTATTATGTTCTTTTTACTTAAGGCACTGCATTTGTTTCCTATTTGCTTGAAGTCTTGAAGGTAGGGATCAAACTTTATTCATCTCAACATTCCAGTCCCTAGAATTTAGCATATAATAGAGCTTCAGAAGAAACTTATTGAATGCATGAATTCCTAACCCTTTGTCCTTTAAATAAGGTTGGGGAAAAAGGACAGGGTCACAAAGATAAGGGTCTTGAAGATAAGGACCTTACCTTACCAAGGTAAGATTTAAGTCAGCAGGCAGCAGTGTTTTTGGGAGTGCAAGTATGGTGTGGCTTTTATCTAGTGGTGGTTTGGGCAGATTGAGTGGGCAATAAGAGATTGGAGTGGGTTAGGGCTGAGGCTAATTGGACAGCTACTCTAACAGACCTGAGGTGAGCAGTGGGAAAACAGGTATGGGGCTGAGATATGCATAGCATTTGGTGATTGAATTAGGAATCTTAAATCCTGGGAAAATGAAGCAATAGAGGGAAAGGAGTGCAGGAGGGCTCTGGTTTGAGGACAAGGTGATTAAATTTGGTAGTACACATGTTGGGTTTCAGGTGAAGGGAGAATATCCAGATGGTATACTGTAGGCAGCTGTATGTGTAGAGAGAGATCAAAGTAGGAGCGTGTCTGTGTACAGGGCAAAAACAGAAAGCCTGTAATCTCTGCCTTATTTGGCTAAACATTGTTTAAAAATCATAAACATTGGTTTTAAAGATCTGTAATATAGATCTATAAAATCTTACGTTTCCTAATGATAGGCTGATAGGTGAAAGCTGAAAGGAGTATCAAGGTGCTTGCCTGTCCTTTGCTAGGTGGGCAGATCAAACTCTAGGTCAGTCCTTGGCAAAACTTTAAGATCTAGTTTTGCAATGCAAGTCAACAAGTGTTATTGAAAGCTAACTCTGGCCTGTGTCTTATTTTGAGCCCTATTGTAAGGAACCACATCCTGACTTACTGAGCAGTTTTATCCAGGTCAGTTAGCAAACTTGAGTTAATAATATTAAATGTCAAAACCTGTTTCCTACCCAGGGGGCCTAAACCAGTGACCTGACTTGGAACTGGCATTCATCATCATAATGCTGTTGAGCTGGGCACTTGAGATAATGAAAAACATTAGGGAACCAAGGGTAGTTGATATTTTGTAGTTGTGGGCAACCCACAGATTACTTCTCCTGCAGTCATTATAGTGTATTGTAATTTGCTGGTTTTGGTGTTAATCTCACCTTCTGGACTGAAGTGTTCTAGGGCAGAGACTGTAATGTTTTTCATGCCCCTTTCCCAGGGGGTATTATGAAACTTTTGATTGAATGAGAGAAGACTGGGAGTTTTTCAGTTTTGTACTCAGGTACAGAAGTGGATCTTATAGCTCAGCTGTCTTGCTGAGAAACATATGCAACAGGTAGAGGCCACTTGGACATGTAGTGGTGGTGAGTGTAGTGTGATAGAAGAGTGGAGGGGCATTATTTCACTAGGTTGAGAATCACTGGCCTTGTCAGTGCTATTTTTTTGTTTTTTTGTTTTTTTTTTTTTTTTGAGACAGAGTCTCACTCTGTTGCCTGGGCTAGAGTGCCATGGCATCAGCCTAGCTCACAGCAACCTCAAACTCCTGGGCTCCAGTAATCCTCCTGCCTCAGCCTCATGAGTAGCTGGGAATACAGGTGCATGCCCCCATGCCTGGCTAATTATTTTTAGTAGAGATGGGGGTCTTCCTCTTGCTCACGCTGGTCTCGAACTCCTGACCTCAAGCAATCCTCCCGCCTCAGGCTCCCAGAGGGCTAGGATTATAGGTGTAAGCCACCATGGCCACTTAGCCACTCTTGATGGGAGGAAGGGTTAAGATGGAGTCTGATCTGTCAGGTAGATTGGAGTGGAAAAAGAGGTTCAGAACCACTGATGATAATAGAAACATTTACTGAGCCCTTAAATAGCCCAGTTCTAGGCACTGGGCTATTGTATTTCTTGTGTCTAATCCTTATAGCATTTTTTGAGAGGTGAGAGACTGAAGCTTAGTACCAGGCACGACCTGGTTTGGAAATCAGTCTTTTTGATTCCAGTGCCCATGCTTTATATGTACTTCTGCCTTCCTAGGTAAGACAGACCAGACAAACAAAACTATTGCAACAAGGTAGCACATTCTGAGGTCAAATAATTATTTTGCCATAATTTTGTTTGAAACTTAGAGATTATAAATTTAGCAATAAGGAGATGGATACAAATATTGTTGACTTTTCTCCTGTAATTCCAGGAGTGCTTCCCTCCTGCCAAGAGCAATAATGCTAAAGTCCACTTTTTTTTCCAGTTCTGTTTTTGTCATGTATGTGTTCTAAATAATGTGGGAAACTTAATGTCTGTACAGACGTTATGACTCAATATAAATAAAGTGATCCTATTGGCAGCTCATTTTGCCGTACCACTGGGCTGCTATTCCTGCTTGGTAGGCCTATTTCCTCAGCCTTGCTTTTCCTCTCCCCTCCCCTCCCCTCCCCATCCCGTCTCCTCCCCTCTCCTCCCCTTTCCTCTTCTCCTTCCTTCCTCCCTCCCTCCCTCCCTCCCTCCCTCCCTCTCACTCTTGCTCAGGCTGGTCTCGAACTCCTAACCTCAAGCGATCCTCTCCCACCTCAGCCTCCCAGAGTCCTAGGATTATAGGCGTGAGCCACCATGCCAGGCCCCTTTTTTTAAAGATTTTTTAAATGGCTTTTTGGCATAATGGAATGAAGTTTAAGATCATAGTGGCAGAATGCTTTCACCAGTGAACTGGTGAAGTAAAGAATATCACAGGATGTGATGCCAACAGTGTTGGAGGAAAGGCAACTGTTTATTGTACCAGGTACTTTTTTTCTGTCATAATTGCCCCTATTTATGAGCAATTACTTTTACATTTCTATTAAAAAAGTTTTTTTACCTTTTGAAGTTAGGATTTTCCTGACTGATGTAGCAAATTCTCTTAGTGGCTAAGTTTTACCCTCTTTTAATAATGAACTCTTTAAGCTGGGCTTAAATATATATATGATTGATATTTGAAATATTTAAGTTTTATTTTCTAAATATGAAACTTGACAGGTAATTAGTATGAGACTTTTTATTTCTTTAGTCTCTTGCTCTCTCATCTGGGGGTAGGGTGCAGTGACCTCATTGTAGCTCACTAAAACCTCCAACTCCTGGGCTCAAGTGAATCATCTTCCTTCAGCCTCCTGAGTAGCTGGGATTATAGGCCTGTACCACCACTGCCGTGAGCCACTGTGTGCATCCCCATGAGACTTTTTAAATAAAGGTTTAAAAACATTTAGAACTTGAGAACATGTGTTGAGGTGGTATGTAATATTTTAAAAATCTTGGCCAGGCGAGGGGGCTTACACCTGTAATCCTAGCACTCTGGGAGGCCTAGGTGGAAGGATTGCTTGAGCTCAGGAGTTAGAGGCCAGCCTGAGCAAGAGTGAGACCCTTGTCTCTATTAAAAATAGAAAAAAATAGCTAGGTGCGGTGGTGCTCGCCTGTAGTCCCAGTTACTCAGGAGGCTGAGGCAGGAGGATCGCTTGAGCCCAGGAGTTTGAAGTTGCTGTGAGCTAGGCTGGTGCCATGGCACTCTAGCCTGGATGACTCTGTCTCCAAAAAAGAAAAAAAAAATCCTACAAGCTGAGATATTTAAAATTAGATGAAGTTTAAAAACCATAGAATAATATTTTGGGGATGAGGAAGGGTATTAAGATTGTGGCTGGGTGAGGTGGCTCACTTCTGTAATCCTAGCACTCTGGGAGGCCGAGGTGGGAGGATCATTTGAGCTCAGAGTTTGAGACCAGCCTGAGCAAGAGTGAGACCCTGTCTCTACTAAAAAAGTAGAAAGAAATTAGCTGGACAACTAAAAAAAAAAAAAAAAATATATATATATATATATATATAAAAATTAGTCAGGCATGGTGGCACATGCCTGTAGTCCCAGCTACTTGGGAGGCTGAGGCAGAAGGATTACTTGAGTCTAGGAGTTTGAGGTTGCTGTGAGCTAGGCTGACACCACGGCACTCTAGCCTGGGCAACAGAGTGAGACTCTGTCTCAAAAAGTAAATAAATAAATAAAGTAGCCAGCTGTGGTTGTGCATGCCTGTTTGTAGTCCTAGCTACTCAGGGGGAGGATTGTTTGAGCCCAGGAGTTGGAGTTTATAGTGAGCTATGTATGATCTGCCCCACTGCACTCCATCCTGGGCAACAGAGTGAGACCCTGTCTGTAAAATAAGTAAGTAGATTAGATAGATAGATAATATCTGGTATAGGTAGAAACTTTAAACGCCTTGTTTTTAGGCCAGATTGAGGTCTTTGGAGGAGAGTGAGAGAAAGAAGTCTCTTGAATTTTTGTTTTTTGGCCTGTGAAATTATACCCCTGATAAACAAGTCTGTGAATGCGGATCAGAATACTAGAAAACATATCTTTCCACCTAAATGAGTTGTGTATTTAAAAATGTTGCTTACTTATTTTAACAATAATTTTTATAACTTAAGATTCTTTTCCTGAGTAGCTGAAGATCAAGTCTTTGACTTGTGATTGTTTTATTCTCTTATGTGAAATCTGTTTTCTTTGTAAACTGCTGTGAGATAAAGTGAGTGATGAAATAGGGAAAAAAATTTAAGGTCAGTTGGCTGAACTGTGGCCTCTATAGTGGATCATAAAGGGCAGAATAGGTAAAAGCTTTTCCTGAGGGAAAGGGAATTTGGAGGACAGTTCTGCAGAGTGTTCACTTTTGCTTGCAGTCTTTTGGCACTATGATGTATCAGTATCCACCATAGATTGGCAGCCTATGAGTGATAGTTCTGGATAGGCAGGCAAAATCCAGGGTATAATACTCTCCTTGATTCTACTTGTACCTTTTTCTTTCACTTGGTGTTGCCATCTTACAGTGGTATTCTGACACCCAGCCTTACATGTCTGCCAGTCTTATTCTCCAGTGCTGTGAGTTAATCTTTACACCTTGTGATTAACAGGAACTACTGTGTTAAACTGGGAGGGAGCTGAAGTATTTTCCAAACTGGGGAATCTTGTCATTCCCTGAAGATCCCTTCCTTTTCTTTCTTTTTTTTTTTTTTTGGGATGGAATCTCACTCTGCCCGGGCTAGAGTGCCGTGGCCGTCAGCCTAGCTCACAGCAACCTCAAACTCCTGGGCTCAAGCAATCCTTCTGCCTCAGCCTCCCAAGTAGCTGGGGCTACAGGTGTGCGCCACCATGCCCAGCTAATTTTTTCTATATATTCTTGGTTGGCCAATTAATTTCTTTCTATTTTTGGTAGAGACGGGGTCTCACTCTTGCTCAGGCTGGTCTCAAACTCCTGAGCTCAAATGATCTGCCTGCCTTGGCCTCCCAGAGTGCTAGGATTACAGACGTGAGCCACTGTGCCTCGCCTGAAGATCCCTTTCTGTCATCCTTGCTGATAGACTCTGTTAGACCATGGATCTCTTGTCTTTCTCAGTAGATTGATTGCTTAGTTGCCGTAGCATTTAGTTAACATGCATTAAAACTGAATAATTCATCTTTCATATTTTGTTTTCTCTTTATACCTGTACTCTTAGAGGCTTATACATTATATTCAGAATTCATAAGGCTTAGCATTATGTCCTTGGTCAAAAGAATTCATCAGCAGGCCTTCTTTGACTATAACTTTAAGAGTTATCTTGTTCCGGTATAAAAAAAAGTGTTCAGTCAGATGCCCTTCTTTAATGCCGTATAGTACTTGATTGTATGTGTCTCCTAGATAGCACCTTGCAGAGATTTATGATATATCTTTACCTTGTCTTTTTTTTTTTAGGCAGAGTCTCACTCTGTCACCCTGAGTAGAGTGCTGTGGAGGCATCATTGTAGTTCACTGCAGCCTCAAACTCCTGGGCTCAGGCCATCCCCTCCAGAGTAGTTGGGGTCAACAGGCATGCTACAACACCCATCTAATTTTTGTATTTTTCTTTTTGTTTATTTTATTCTAATTTTTTTAAGACTAGTCAAGTGCAGTAGTGAGAAGGGGGAAAAGTACTAGAACAAGGAGTTCAATCTGTAACTGACTGAACAATCAAGTGAGGTAACTCTCTACCTTTGGATCAGCCTAATTTTTCTATTTTTAGTAGAGATGGGGTCTCACTCTTGCTCAGGCTGGTCTCGAACTGAGCTCAAGTGATCCTCCCGCCTGGGCCTCCCAGAGTGCTAGGATTACAGGTGTGAGCCACTCTGCCCGCTTTACCTTGCTTTATTTAAAAAGGTTTTGATGCAGAATTAGTATTAAAAAAAAGTTATAAAAGGTGTTAGATGTGACAATGGGGAAAAAATGATACGATAGGAAAATCAAGTGGGGTGAATTAAGAACTTGGAATTAGGTGCCAGAATAGTAGGTCATAGAATATACTCTGATCTTTCTTGTGGCTAAAGAGAAGAGGGGAATGGGATGAATCATGGGATTTTTTTTTTTTTTTTTTTTTTTTAAGTCTTAAAACAACAGAAATTTACTCTCTCACAGTCCTGGAGGCTAGAAGTCTGAAATCAGTGTGTTGACAGAGTTGGTTCCTTCTGAGGGCTCTGAGGAGAGAGAATCTATTCCATGCCTTTCTCCTAGCTTCTGGGGGTTGCTGGCAATCCTTAGTGTTCCTTGGCTTGTGGACACATCACTCCAATCTCTGTCTTCATTGTCAGATGATGTTCTCCCTGGGTGTCTCTGTCTCTGTCTCCGTCCATGAAATTCTTTTTTTTCTTTATCGAAGTATAATTTACGTATCATGCCTTTACTCCATTTTAAGTGTACAATTAAATGGTTATTAGTAAATTTACCAAGTTGTACAGCTATTCACATAAATCAGTTTTAGAGAATTTCCTTCCCCCTGTTGAGACCCCTAATTCCCATCCCCAAATACATTTCAAGCATGACCCGCCCCTCCACAGTGCTCACCACATCTCTCAGATGTGGGTCTATCTCCCACCCCCAAATCCCTAGTGAACACCACCACCATTTGAGCACCATATTGTTAATCAGTCAGTACCAATTTGATGGCCCCATGTGGGGCCCTTTCTTCTGGTCTTGTGTCACCTCACTTCGAATAATGGGCTCAAGCTTAATCCAGGATAATATAAGAGGTGCTAGTTCACTGTCATTTCTTAAAATTGAGTAATATTCCATTGTAAACATATACCAAATTTTAACAATGCACTCATGAATTGACGGACACTTGGGTTGTTTCCACAACCTAGCAATAGTGAATTGTGCTGCCATAAACATTCAGGTGCAGATGTCTTTATAACAGAATATCTTATGCTCTTTTGGGTAGATGCCTAATAATGCTATTGCTGGATCGAATGGTAATTCTATTTTTAGTTCTTTGAGGTAATTCTATTTTTAGTTCTTTGAGGTCTCCAAATTCTTTTCCACAGAGGTTGCACTAATTTGCAGTCCCACCAGCAGTGTAAGAGTGTTCCTGTCTCTCCACATCCTCACCAGCATTTGTTGCTTTGGTATTTTTTGATAGAGGCCAATCTCACTGGAGTTAGGTGGTATCTCATTGTGGTTTTGATTTGCATTTCTCTAATGATTAGAGATGTTGAACATTTTTTTATATGTTTGCTGGCCATTATTCTGTCTTCTTTGGAAAAGTTTCTGTTCATCTCCTTTGCCCATTTATAAATGG
>CAUYRT010074447.1:0-13726 GCA_963574885.1 Lepilemur ruficaudatus | reverse complement strand
CCGGGCATGGTGGCGCATGCCTGTAGTCCCAGCTACTCGGAAGGCTGAGGCAGAAGGATTGCTTGAGCCCAGGAGTTTGAGGTTGCTGTGAGCTAGGCTGATGCCACGGCACTCTACAGCCCGGGCAACAGAGTGAGACTCTATCTCAAAAAAAAAAAAAAAAAAAAAAAAAAGAAAGAAAAGGGGCTGAGAAAGAATTAGTAAGGATGGTAAGAGTATTAAAAGTAAAGCATTACCTCTAGGTGTTGTCTGGTACCTACTATACAATATGGCATTTTCCACAGATTTTTGTACCCCAGAGCCTCAAAGGAAAAGTCCTTCTTGTTCTAAAGAATCTTTGAATGGGCACCTGGACCCCACTTTCAGAGGTGGCATACCAATATTTGTTCTTTCTGCCCTTTGCTCTTTTTATGGTCCTCACCCCAACCCTGTCCCCTAACCTTGAGGAAGTATCCTGACACCAGTGCTTTCTGAAGGTCTCTGCGATTCTGCTCAGAGCCAAAGGCTGGTTGGGACAGGGGAAGTTCAATTCGCTGCATGAGTTCTAGGAGCTCTCCCCGAAGTTTACGGGCTTGGCACAAAGCTGCCCAGTTTAGACCTCGAGCCTGGCACCAAGCCTCATCTGTTCCACCTAGGAGAGGAAAGGGAACAGCTACAACTAAAGTCCTTGAGACCCTGAAAGAACCCAACCCTTGGCCAAAGGGCCACCTCTTCCCTGGGCACAGAGATCTGTCAGCTGATTGTGTATCACTCCCCTTCTTTGGAAAATCTGTGATTCTATAAAGAGGATGCAGAACTCACTTTGTATGAAGGCTTCATACACCTGGATCAGAGAGCTGTGGTCGCCATCCACGTGCTCCAGGGCCCGGCGCAGGGCAGCTTCTTCTGCGCAGAGTGGAGGACGGGTAAACCCAGGGGCAGCTGGAGGCAGAAGAGAGAAAGGCAGTTTTGGGGAATGAGAAAGGATAGCAGAGTACAGGTAAAACATCAAAAAGGTAGAAGTGTTCCTTTGAGAACTTTATTCAAAAGACATTGATAACTTTTAGGTGTTATGTACTTTATTAAACATTGAGGATAAATAAATGAAATACAGTCTCTGCCCTCAAGGAACTTAGAGTCTGGTGGGAGAAGCCAACAAGTAAGCAGATTTTATAAGCATGACAGGCATATATATGTGGTACCATGGAAGCAAAGAGAAGGGTACCTAATCCAGGCTTTGGTGGTGGTGGGGACAAGGATGCTATGGGAGAAAAGGAACAGGGACCCTTGAGCCAGTATTTGAAATTTGAGTAGGAATTAGCTCAGTGGAGAAGGGGCAGGGAGACTGTTCTAGTCTATGGGGACAGCATGGCACAGAACTTAATAACATGGCATATTTGGGAACTGCAAGCTACCTGGTGTGGGTGGAGGGAATGACATGTGGCAGAATGGCAGAAGATAAAGCTGGAGAGGTAGGTATAGGCAAGGTCAGGAGAAGCTAGACGTGCTGTGCAAAGGAGTTTACATCTATCTTGAAGGGGGGCCCTAACATTCACTGGCAGTGAATATGGAGAGAAGCAGAAGAATTTTTTAAAAAGACATTTATGAGATAAAAATGAAAGAACCTGTAGAAAGATGTCTAAAATAATGGTAGTGGAGCAGCAGAAATGATAGCATCATCTGAAGCTGAGAATCCAAAGCGAGGAAAAGATTTTGTGGTGAAGGCGGTGAGGGGGTAGTTTAATAGAGTCCTTGAGTTCAGTTCTGAGTTAAGGTGCTGAAATGCCCATCAGGAGTTGGAGCAATCTCTCTCTCTCTCCTCTCTCTCTCTCTCCTCTCTCTCCTCTCTCTCTCTCTCTCTCTCTCTCTCTCTCTCTCTCTCTCTCTCCCCCTCCCCCTCTCCTCACACACACACACTAAATATCACACACTTTCCATTGACTAGAGAACAGCAGTGTTTTTATTTGCTACTGACAAAGACTACCTTTTGTAGCCCAAGCACTCATTCCCTTATTCCTTCTCCTCAATGCCCATATGCATCTAAAAGTAATGTGATCAGTGAATTAGCAGCATAAAAATCTCAAATAACCTATTCTGAAGTCCACATCTTAAATCACTTGAGCAGCTAAATTTCAAAAACTGATACTGTCGCCAACCTTTCCTTTCCTCATTAGTGTCTGATTTTTTCTTCTTTGTTCATTTCCTTGGCTCTGTTTCAGCTTTCTCTTTCCCCTTAGTTAACTCTGCTCTTTCTTCCTCTCCCCTTTTATATCCTCCTCTTTATACTTGCTATTGCTTATTAGTTATAATATAAATTGTATAGTTTAAACAACTGTTCAATGAATGTACTTTGTTATTAATTTTCACATTAGGTCTAAAACCTTTATAACTAGCTCCCTTCCTCCAACCCTCTAAAATTAACAATCAAGTTATGTTTTATATAGCAAGTCCTTGAGTTAAACTTTTTACTGGGTTTGCTAGGCAAACATTCTCTTAACAAATAGTTACTTTTAAAAGCATAAAAAAGTTGCTATTTACAGAAAGTTTCTTAATTTTATTGTACTGAAATCTACACCTCCTCATGGTTTCTTCCTGATAGTTGTGGTTCTGCTCTTTTAGATTGTACAGAGCAAGTCTTAATTCTTTGATAGCTAGAAAGAAATTACTGTTTTTTCAAACCAAACATACCTAGTTTCTTAAGCTGTGCCACACATGGCTTTCTACAGATATTTATTTAGCCTTTGAGAAATTGCAGAAAATAATGACCCACAAAGTTTTACCTTTTCTTTTTTTCCAGATTTAATTCAGGTAGCTTTTTTCACCTGTTCATTTGACTTGGCAATTAAAGGTATTAAATCTCCTTGGTGTGATGTTTTTGACATAGATGATGCAAAGGTAAGTATTACTGTTTGCTGCTTTCTTTTTTTTTTTTTTTTTACTTGAAAGAGCTTTTCAGAAAATAAGCAGAGTTAGGGAGCATGAACTGTCTTGTGACTAACTCCTAATTTTCCTTAAATAGAGATTAAATGTTCAAATAGGTCCCACCTACTTGTAAATAGTTTGGGTTCATAAAACTCTGGAAACATTTTTCCCATGGTGGTTTGATTTCTAGGTCCACTGAGTTAAAAACTTATTTAACCTATTATCAAATTTTATTACTGGAAGGGGTTGTAGATCTGATATGATCCAAATTTTTCTTTTTATAGGAAGCCAAAGCTCAGAGAAGATAAATGATTTTCCAAAGACCTAGTAACTATTTTATAATAGTTTTCATGAGAATTTGTGTTCAGTGTTCTACCTGGTGATGGTAGTAATTCATCTACAGTTCCTATCTGCCTATTTAATTTCCTTTTTTTTCTCTTCATTCATAAAACTCTAACTTTCAGACTCTAGAAAAAGAAGGAATGACAGGCCTCTGGTAACATTTAAGGGAGATAAAGTCTGGTCAGTTCTAGAGTGTGGAGGCAGAGGGGTGGGGTAGGAGAATGTTGTTTTCTTAAGCGTTGTCAGTATGGATCATTCAGGATTATGGGCTTCTGAAACCTTTTTATCCCTTGTGTACATATAAAACCAATGTAAAGTCAAAATTGTAAGCTGAACTGTCATAAGTAAGGGACTGCCTGTATAGGGTATAGTAGTGCACAAAGGAGGAAATTGATTTAGTAGCACCAGACCAATCTTTACAAAAGAAATAACACATGAGCTAGATAAGTTTCTATATGATAGTTTTTTTTGCAAGTTTGTATAAATCTTCTGTAGTAAGTGCATCTAGATTGTGTATGTCTTCTGAGGTCAGTTTTGGTATTTAATATTCTCCTATAAAAGTTATCCATGTCGTGGAGATTTGCAGATTTATTTCCAAAATTTAGCAAACTTGCCTCTTATAATTGAAAAAATTTTCCTCTTTGTCTGAAATTTTCCTCATTATTATTTGTGTATTTTTGCTTTCATTACAGTGGTTTATTTTATTTTTTCCCCAAAAAACAGTTTAGCTTTATCTGTTTTTGAACTTTATGTCATGGAATCACCCATTATGTATTTTTTTGTACCCAGCTCTTACTCAACATTATGTTTTTAAGATTTATTCATAATGCTGCACGTAGCTATAATTTTTATTTTCATTTCTTTATAGTATTCCATTATATGAATATTTAATAATTTATCACTATCTTCTTGGCAGACATTTGGTTTGTTTTCATTGTGGGCTATTAAGAACATTGTTGCCATGAACATTCTTGTATATTTCTGTTGGGGCACATGCGTACATTTCTGAAGTTGTATGTCTGTGTTAGAATTGCCTGGTCACAGGATATACATTTCAAATTTACGAGATAATGCCAAACTATTTTTGGATCTGTTGCAGCTTACGTTTCTGTATTCTTTTTTTTCTTTTTTTTTTGAGACAGAGTCTTATTCTGTTGCCCGGGCTAGAGTGAATGCCATGGCGTCAGCCTAACTCACAGCAACCTCAAACTCCTGGGCTCAGGCGATCCTTCTGCCTCAGCCTCCTGAGTAGCTGGACTACAGGCACATGCCACCATGCCTGGCTAATTTTTTCTATATATTTTTAGTTGTCCAATTAATTTCTTTCTATTTTCAGTAGAGACGGGGTCTCGTTCTTGCTCAGGCTGGTTTCGAACTCCGGACCTTGAGCGATCCGCCTGCCTCGGCCTCTCAGAGTGCTAGGATTACAGGCATTTTTCATTCTTTTTTTAGGGTGATTTCTGAGAGAAGAGGACAGATATATATTGATTCCATTATTTTAAAGTCAGAAATTTTGTTTATATTTTCTTTTTTATAAAATGTGGCAAGAGGGATGAGAAGTTTTCTTTGTATTTTCTAAGTAATAACACTGCCCCTCCAGCTTTATTGAGGTATAAATAACAAAAATTGTATATATTTAAGGTGTACAGCATGATGTTTTGATGCAGATTAATACACTGGAAAATGATTACCATAATCAAGCTAATTAACGTATCTCTCACCTCGCACAGTTAACTTTTTTTGGTAGTAAGAAAATTTAAGATCTACCCTGTTTGCAAATTTCAAGTATATAATACATTATTACTAGCAGTAGTCATCATTAGATCTCCAGAACTTACTCATCCTACATTAACTAAAACTTTATACCTTTTGACCAGCATCTCCCCATTTACCCTACCCTTCATCCCCTGGCAACTATCATTCCACTATCTGCCTCTATGTGTTCTACTTTTTCAGGTTTTACATATAAGTGAGATCATGTAGTATTTGTCTTTCTGTGTCTGGCTTATTTCACTTAGCATAATGTTCTCTGGGTTCATCCATGTTGTGGCAAGTGACAGAATCACCACCTTTTTAAAGGAGAACTAGTATTCTGTTGTGTATATATACTCCGTTTTCTTTATCCATTCCTTAGTTGATGGACACTTAGGTTGTTTCCATATCTTGGGTATTGTGGATAATGCTGCATTCAGTGTGGGCAGAGTATTGAATTTCACGTTAAGTTATTTGTGGATCAGCTTGATCCTTTTGATGCTTGTTTCTGAGTTTCGTACTGTGCATACCTGATCTTATAAAACTCAGAATGTACGTGTGACCCTTACTGGGTCTCTGTTGAATGCCCTGGATAATCAGCCAGTTCTCTCTGCTTAGGCTGCTTGGAACTTGAGTGTCTCCCTACCTCGTGATAGTTTTGGAATTGTTCAGCTTACAACTCTACAGCAGCAGAATCAGGGGTATCCCATAGATTTATGGAATTCTTTTTCTGTGTATCTCCTTCTTCTTTGATATACTATCCTGCTCATCCAGCCCCTTTAGGCTTCACAGACTGAGTTCTGACTCCTCAACTCAGCAAGATTACTGAGCTCTGCTTGGGATTCCTTTTCCCGTGCCACAGTTTGGAAGTGCCCCGCAGGCAGAAAGCTGGGCAGTTGTAGAGTTTGCTTTGTTTCCCTTCTCTCAGTGATTACAGTTCAGTGATTAAATTACCCAGTGTCTGTAAACATTTGTTTTATATATTTTATCCTATTTTCTAGTTGTTTCTAAAGGGAGGGCGTGACTGGTGTGAGTTACTCCATCATGGCAGATGATAATATCCTTTTAATATATTGCTGGATTGTATTTGTTAATGTTTTATTTATTTATTTAGTTTTTTGAGACAGAGTCTCACTTTGCTGCCCAGGCTAGAGTGAGTGCTGTGGCGTAAGCCTAGCTCACAGCAACCTCAAACTCCTGGGCTTAGGCAATCCTACTGCCTCAGCCTCCCAGGTAGCTGGGACTACAGGCATGCGCCACCATGCCCGGCTCATTTTTTCTATATATTTTTAGTTGGCCAATTAATTTCTTTCTATTTTTAGTAGAGATGGGGTATCACTCTTGCTCAGGCTGGTTTTGAACTCCTGACCTTGAGCGATTCTCCCACCTTGGCGTCCCAGAGTGCTAGGACTACAGGTGTGAGCCACCACACCCGGCCCCCAGCCTGTTCTTAAACTCCTGGCCTCAAGTGATTCTCTGGCTTCAGTCTCCCAAAGTGCTAGGCTTACAGGCATGAGCCACAGTTCCTGGGCACTTGTCTTAATCCTTATTACAGCTTTGTAAGAATGGATACTATTAAAGTCATCACCATTCTGCAGATAAGGAAACAGCCTTAGAGAGTTGAATATGTTGCTCACGATCAAGCCACCTGAAGCTCAGCTTTGATCTCAGCCTGACTGAGCCTGTCAGGACTGCTTTTGGCTCAGATGCTGGTTTATGATGTGTATTCCTCTGCAAGTCCACAACACTATACCCTGGGAATAGTGCACCATAGCACTATTTATTATAATCTGGGTGACAGAGCAAGATTCTGTCTTAAAAAAAAAAAGGTTGAGAGGTGCTTGTTATGAATAACAAAAGACACTCCTGTCACCCCATCACTCAGAAACTACAAAGATTTTAGGAGCTCTGTCCCAGAAATGGGGTTGAGGGCAAGAAACACCAAAATATGTATTTCTTATTATGTCACAGGCTCCATGATACATTCTTTTTATTTTTATTTTTTTGAGAGACAAGGTCTCGCTTTGTTGCCCAGGCTGGTCTCAAACTTCTAAGCTCAAGGGATCCTCCCACTCAGCCTCCCGAGTACCTGGGACCCCTGTGCCTGGGTATAATGATAACTTCTGAAGTAGATATTAAGCCATTTAATGAGGAAACTTGTATGGAATTTATTTGTAAATGAGCTTAACGTCAAGCACTACCTGCCTCAAGTAGTAACTATTATAGCTGAAGAGTGATTGAGCTGTAGCTCTTCCCTCTGGCAAATTCACTTACGGTGACTTATGAGGGCCTGTAGGATCTGATCCTCCCTACTTCTCTCACCTCACTCTTTTTTTTTTTTTTTTTTTTTTTTGAGACAGAGTCTCACTCTGTTGCCCCGGCTAGAGTGCCGTGGCATCAGCCTAGCTCACAGCAACCTCAAACTCCTGGGCTCAGGCAATCCTCCTACCTCAGCCTCCCAATTAGCTGGGACTATAGGCATACGCCACCACACCCAGGTCTTGTTTTTGTTTTTATAAATTTTTTTGTAGAGATTGTTTTTGATATTTACTCAGGCTGGTGTCAAACTCCTGGCCTCAGGCAATCCCCACACCTTACCTCCCAAAGTGTTAGGATTGTAGGCATGAGCCACCACACATGGCAATATTTGTTAGCTTATTTATTGTTTGCTGCCCCTAATTGATCTCCACTGGAATGGAAGCTCTGTGAAATCAGGAATTTTGCCCTTCTTGTTCACCACCGTGCTGTTAGTACCTACAATGGGACATGGCACATAGAAGGCATATAAAAAATATTTGTTGAATAAATGAATGGTGATAGGAATTAATTTATAGGCCAAGTTATCTGTGTATCCAGAATGAGATAATGAAATTATATCATGCTTATATGAAAATACTGTGTTTTTGTTTTCTCTAATTGGAGGTGGAACCTTCTTTATTCCATAATGATAGCAAATAAAGAGTTAGGTACCAGAACACAGAGTTTTTAAAAACTACTGCAGATTTTAAACTATATAATCAAAAATCTTTTCACAGACTCTCAAGTTGTTCTCTGTGAACACCACTAACCAGGGGTCTATACTGGGCAAATGTGTTTTAGCCCATCAGTGATTTCTTTCCATGGAGGCAAGGGCTTGATTTTATCTTTTCACTAGAGCTGCTTTAATATTGGATATTATAACTGAGAAAGAATTCACTGTCATCCTAGCACTCTGGGAGGCTGAGGCAGGAGGATCGTTTGAGCTCAGGAGTTCGAGACTAGCCTGAGCAAGAGTGAGAGCCCATCTCTACTGAAAATAGAAAGAAATTAATTGGCCAACTAAAAATATATAGAAAAAATGAGCCAGGCATGGTGGCGCATGCCTGTAGTCTCAGCTACTTGGGAAGCTGAGGCAGAAGGATTGCTTGAGCCCAGGAGTCGGAGGTTGCTGTGAGCTAGGCTGATGCCACAGCACTCTAGCCCAGTTGACAGAATGAGAATCTAACAAAAAAAAAAAAAAAAAAAAAGAATTCACTCATTTAATAGTGACAAAGTAGCACTTTATTATAATTTAAATGGCTCTTTCTTACATGAAAAGTGTGATTGAGCACCTTATATTGTCAGTACTCTTTCTCTGACAAATGACAGATGAGCTGGGTTTGCTCAAACTAATTTAATCAAAAAAGATAACTTACTGACTCTCTCTTCTGATAGGTTTGGGCATAGCTGGATCTAGGAGCTCAAACAGTATTATCAGGTCGCAGGCTATTTTCTGCACCTGGCCCTGCCCTGCTTTTTATAAGCTTTTTTCCTTGGCAGGTGCTCCAAATCCATAGACATCCATGGCACGGGAGTTCCTGGTTTATAATCTGTGGGTTTAGCAGCTTCCGTGTAAGGAGAGGTCCTCAGGGCTTAGGCTCGGGCATACTGTTGCCGAGCTGCAGGGTTAACTCTGAGGAAAAGGCCTGGTTCGTGTGCCCACCTTCAAAGGTGGCCCTGGGCAGAGTCCCACTTGAACCATATGGAGTAAGGATAAAGACACAGTTCTGAAAGAAACTTTTTAATTCTGTTGCCAGGATAATATAATAGATGCTAGGTAGGCAAAACCAATAGATGTGCAATATAGCATTTTTGTGGACCAGTTTATTTCTCATTCTGTAACATGTCTGCGACCTTTTAGTAGAGGAGCAAACATGGTTATGTCTCTTGTCCAAAGTCACATACCAAGCAAGCGGCAGAGCTGGAATTTCAGCCTAGCTTTGCCTAACTTCACAGCCTGGCCTCCTTCCAGTCCCAGAGCTTCTTAAGCTTTCTAGTGCAGCACTTCCAGGGTTAGGGAGGCATGAATGCACACTCTGGAGGTGTGGGGTTATAGCACAGCAAACTGCCATAAGCCTAAAATTTGTTTGAAGTCTTAGTTTGCTTAATATTAAAGTCATTAGAAATTTTCATTCCACCCTATAGAATGTTCATTGTAATATAGAAAAAGGTTTTATATGATCTAGTGTATAAAATTGATGCTCAGAGAAGAGTCCTGTTTGTCCTGTAGTGAGCCCTGCTGGCCACATACCCCAATTTGAGAAGAGCAAAACTGTCCTGTGCTGGATGTTTGAGTTGCTCTTCTCCACTTTGTTGTCAACAGGGATTTGATGAGTTACTCTTTAGAGTTCTAGACAATATAAAGTGAGATAACGAAAACATCGTAAATATAAAGAAAATTGAATTTTGTAAAAAACACACTGTTGTTATCTCAAATTTCAAACAAACCTCTGATCTTAAGGTTTCTTGGCAACCCTGTGCGATTTCCCTGACCAGCTGTCTTTCCTTGGCCACCTAGCTCTTTGTCACTTGTGAGTCCTCATACCCAATAAACTGGTTTTGGTGAGAAAGGGCACTGTTGATGACTCATTATGCCTTTTGTATGTTTTCAGTATACTATTCATTGTGACTTTAAACAAGATAAGTGTTCTATTTTTTGATTTCCTTTAGGTGTATAGGAAACTATATCGCTATAATGTTGGAGAGCTTTTGAAAATACACAAAATAAACCTCAGTACTCTTGATGGGTCATTTTTCATTTTTGTAAATTGCATTCCTAAAGGGGAATTTTGCAGGTTTATTATGAGGGAGTTCTTTACCCTTGAGACTTGGATTGGTGGGGAAGGCAGTATTAGTGTTACCTTGTTAGGACCTTTTCATTCAAAGAACCTAAGAAATGTGGCATAGGTTGTTAGTTTTTCACTCCTAATATAGGACTGATGAGCCTTTAAATATCAAATGTGAGTTTGTAAACTTGTTAAAAGTGATCATTTTGTATACATAAATGAATATGTAAGCTGTGATTAAAGCTGGCATTTATATCCTAAGGTTGTCTACTAATGAGTGTCATTGGTGATAGGTACTAGAAGTTGAAGGTCATATTGGCGTGTCTTGTAATGAGTGTAATTGGCCTTTAATTTGAAGAAAGATCTCATATTCTCTTTCCAATGAAATTTCTGCCTTTCAGAGTAGAATGTATGATTATTGCCAATGATGCTACTGTCAAAGGAGGCACCTACTATCCAGTGACTGTGAAAAAACATTTACGGGCACAAGAAATTGCAATGCAGAACAGGCTCCCCTGCATCTACTTGGGCAAGTCACAAGAGTTGTAAAATAAACTACTATTTGCTGCTAAAATGCAAGGGTGTTAGAAAGCTATATGTATGACATTATTTTAAAGAACTATTGATTTCTCCCATAATTACAAAGAAAATGTATGTTCTTTGCTGAAAATTCTGGGGGGGGGGAAGTAAATAAGAATACATAATAATATCACTGAGGAATAACCCTGATAATATTTTGGTGTATGCCAGTTTTTTTACAAGTTTATGGATTTTTTCTTCTATAGATTTTATTTTTCTGTTAACCATAATGGGTTCCACATATGAAAAAATAATAGCTAATATTTGTAGATCTCTTGAGTGCCAGGTACTGTGTTAAATTCTTGAATATTATATAATTTGAGCAGAAATAATTTAAATTTAATTTCTAATAAAAGTAAATTTATATTTGAAATTAAAATACATTTTAATCAAAGGATATTTCAGAAAGAACTAAATGCAAAGTAGTTTAAAATGAGCACTTCCTGGGTATTGAGTTAGTCTGGTAAAACTCTGACATATATTGTTCATTTTTTCAGGTATTTGAGCAGGTACTGATAAAGAGATCTTTTTCCCCCTTTTGGGAAAGTGTATTTACCTGGTTGACACACAATGTTAACCGCTTTGCACATATAGAAAATAGTGGCCAGGCGCAGTGGCTCACGCCTATAATCCTAGCACTCTGGGAGGCTGAGGCGGGTGGATCGTTTGAGGATTGTTTGAGCTCAGGAGTTCGAGACCAGCCTGAGCAAGAGCGAGACCCCGTCTGTACCAGAAAAAATTGAAAAAATTAGCCGGGCATAGTGGCGCATGCCTGTAGTCCCAGCTACTTGGGAGGCTGAGGTAGAAGGATCTCTTGAGCCCAGGAGTTTGAGGTTGTTGTGAGCTAGGCTGATTCCACGGCACTCTAGCCCGGGCAACAGAGTGAGACTCTGTCTCAAAAAAATAAAAAAAAGAAAAAGAAAACAGTAAATGAGGCCCATCTTCTTGCAGGTGCTGTGCCAAACTCTGTAGGGGACACAGTGAAGATGATTATGTTGTCTCTGTCTTCACTGAGTTCGTAATGAATTGGAGACAAGATATAATGTGTTAATAATAAAAGACTTAATGGTTGTAGGTGATATTAGGTATAGGACTAGCTAATTTTTTTTTTTTAACATTTATTGTGTGCACTCAGTATGTGCTGAACTAAATGCCTTACATAGATTATTTCATGTCATCCTAATAACAATTATCTTCTGTTGTTATTGGGATAACTACTATTGGTATCTTCATTTCATGGGTAAGGAAACTGAGGCATAGAAGGGCTAGGAAACATGCCTGTAATCACACAGCTGTGAAGTAACAAACTCATTTTGAACTCAGCTGACATATGTATCCACCACTCTAATCTGCAGTAAAAACAGTATCAGAAGGCCGTATGTATAAATTGTCACATGAATTCTGTATTGGTTTTTGTATTGGTTTAGAAGAGGGAAAGATATTTTTTCGCCTTACCTAGTTAAGAATTCTTTCTGTTTCTGGGGTTTTTGCTGATTTTCAAAGGAGAGAGTGTCCTAAACATTTCAAGGAGAATTGCATAGAGGCAGGAAAGCTTAATGGGTTTGGGGAAAACAGTGAGTTCTTTTGGCTACTTTGGGGGATTGGAGAAAGAGGATCTAGAATAGTTTAGAAAGATAGGACAAATGTTTTGTAAACGTGATTAAGAACTGATGCTGTCATTGATACAAATCTCCTGTGCGTAGCATATTTTGTTGATAGTGATGTGCTTGTTTTTCTCATTTTCCTTCAGTTGATTCAGGAGGGGCAAATTTACCTCGACAAGCAGATGTATTTCCAGATCGAGATCACTTTGGCCGTATATTCTATAATCAGGCAAATATGTCTTCTAAAAATATTACACAGGTAATTTTTCATTGATAAGGTATACAGTATTGCTTTTTACTCCAAGTGTCTTTGCTAATTAGATACTCTACAGTGGCTTAAAAATAAAACAGAATTTAATCTTTTTCCACAGAAAGTGTCTTAAGGTTGTCTCCAAATAGAACCTTTGGAATTATAGGAATACTCCTATACTGTAATAAAGGTTATTTACCTAAGAAAAACAGGTTTTAAAAAGAAACGGTACCAGTAATTCATTTTCTAGTTGCTATACTCTGGGGAATCTCTAATGTATGTATGAGGAGACACAAGAAGAGTTCATTGTAGCATTGTTTGTTAGAGCAAAAGTTAGAGAACAACCTAAATGTCCATTGATGGAGATTAATAATACAAATTTTAGCTGTTAAAATGAATGAACTAAAATTGCATCTGTCAGCATAAATAAGTCTCAAAAATATGTTGGGTAAAAAAAAATAGTACACTAAATGTAGAGACAGTTACTATGTATGTAAAGGGTAAGTACATCAAATCATACTGTATATTATTTGTCTATAAACAGGCACTTGGGAATGATATATTCAACTTTAGAATAGTGGTTGCCTCTGAGGTGGGAGAAAGGAGAAAGGGATCAGGTAGGAGGTATATAAAGATATCGACTATATCTGAAATATTTTACTCCTTAAAAAAATGATCTGAAGTAAATTTGGCCAAATGTCAAGATTTATTAAGACTGGGTATAGGTGAATGGATGTTTATTATTCTCTAATCTTTTTTGTATAGCTGAAATACTTCATAATATTGATGCTACTTCTTGATTTCTGTTTCCTTATTAGATTTCTTAAGTTTGTAATGTTTTATTAATATTCTGATTAATTAGTCTTTACTTGCAATTATTATATCTCTTTTTGCTTTTCTATCAATATAGTAGATTGTGGTTATTTATTGTATATTTTACTGTTACACATGACCTTGTCTCCTTCTATGCTTTACCTAAATAGAAACTTCAGCTTTGCTTACTTTTGCATAGATGGCCCTTTCTTTTTTCTTTTTTTTTATTGCAGCATATTATGGGGGTACAAATGTTAAGGTTACGTACATTGCCCTTGCCCTCCTCCCCCCTCCAGTCAGAGCCTCAAGCCTGACCATCCCCCAGATGGTGCACATCGCACTCATTATGTATGTATATGCCCATCCCCTCCTCCCCCCTCCCGTCTGCCCGACACCCGATA